>BGPR01004936.1:36564-102523 GCA_013235015.1 Araneus ventricosus
CGCTTAAAACACGTATTTGTTTGTTCGCGATTTCCTACACTGACACATGACAAAACTTTCTTAGAAAGAAAAAAAAACAACTAGCTATCACAATATAACTTTATTTTCAAACTTCTCTCCGTCAGCTACAATGCACATCTGGACGCTTGCCACGTTAGGGGCTCGTTTTTCGTCAGGAAGATAATCTTTTCTCCTTTCGTTAAACTTTCGTGACGTCACAGTTTCGGACCGGACAGCCGCAAAAAAACAAATGTGCATTTTAAGTGTTCTGTTTTTAGCATTCGTGACCACAAGGTGTCTTTTTGTACTAAATCGATGACGCTCAACAACTTTGTAATTCACTTTTTCCCCTCTATCTCGTACCGGTTTAGAAATAATAAAGATAACTCTACCGTTTCCCACCAGGTGGCGCTGCAAGTGGTTTCATCCAGTAGCGCATAGTCACTTTACCATGTCTAAACACCACTCTTATGAAGCTAACTGCAGCCATTCGGTAGTTAAAAGGGTGGTAAGGGACTTTAGTGGGCCCCCCCCCCCCTGTATATTGGGTGCGGGATGATTTTTAACCGACACATTTACTTCTTTCGTTCGCCGCATATTTCACTCAGAATTTTCTTTGTTACTCGTAGTTTCTTGACTAAACTGCCATTCATTAGATATCAAAGAAAATACGAGAAAATTCTTGAATATTATCAATTTTAAAGGGGATAAATTGTCGTGTTCTTGTGCCCCGTTCTAACTCACTCAGTTCTTTCGTCTTATCCATTTCCGCATTAATCTTAAAAATAAATTTAATAAAAACGATTGTTAAAAAAGCACTTTTATTAGCGAACTAAAACGCAATATTTTTTTATTTTAATTATTTTCTACTTTTAAACTTTAATTTATAACTCATTATTATAAATATTATAGATGCCTGAACATTTTTTGAAACACCAAATAGAATACAAAGCAAATAAAACCCCCCAAAATACAAAGCAAACAAAACACAAAAAATACGAAACAAACAAAAAACAAAACACAATGAATGCAAAACAAACAATACACAGAAAAAAACAACAAGGAATACAAAGCAAATAGCACATAATAACAAAAATGTGAAACGTTCTGTAGAATCTGAAGAGGATATATTGCCAGAGTAATCCGCTACAGCATAAATGATTGGTGAGCCTAAGCACATTCTAAAAAGTCCGCCAATCTACCTATCGCCATCATGTAACATATATCACAGTTGGCCGATGCTCTTTGGCGTAATCAGTGATAGGATTTTTAATTCCATCTGATTTTGAATCTCCTGAGGTATTCTTGTATTTTTAATGGAATCACTCGGCTTCACAGATAAGGATCGGGTAATACCCTAGCGTTTTCTAAAGCAACGTTACTAAAATATTACCTGAAGAAAACAATTTTGACGTCATCTTGAAATTTGAAAAATATCATGCCCGCTTCATTTACAAACTCGTTTTCCTCTGCAACAACGTTTCAAACATTTATTGATAATTATAGCACAATGACGTACGCAGAAGTAATTTTTTAACATTTTGAATGTATGGAGTGGCAAAGCGAATTTTAAAAACATGCGATGTTTTTTTATAGGACGATTAATGAAACTGAGTATGTTTTATAAAAAAAGTATGGCTTTCCGCTGCTCGATTTGGTCCAAAATATCGAACAATGAAATAATTCTAGAAATGGTACATTGGTTTAAAACATCGAAATTCATTGAAACCTTGAGATCGAATATTTTGACGATTATAATTTTTCGAAAGTAAGAAAGAATATATGTATTTGCTGTATTATGAAACGTATTTAAGTTCGTAAACCGTTTTGTTACTGTATTCATCTTAAAAATTCAGCATGACTGCGATTGGGATTTATTTTATTCATCCTTAATGTAAGAAAAGCATGAAAATTAGAAACCGAGAATGTGTAGAACAATAAGTAGGCTGAATTAAATGTAGACATCAAAGTATATAGAAATATTACCTCAAACAATGAAGACTATATAACATACAGATTTTGAAATGATATTCAGTTTTGTCCTTCAGATATCACAAGCACAAACAGGGAAATAAAATATTTGGAATCAACCAAAAATTTATGCCAAAAGTGAAAGCAGTAAAAAGTAAATCCCTGGGGGAAAATAATGATACCTGATGAATATCTTAAACCCAAAAGAAGACATTTGGAAAGATGCAGTAAACAGAACATTTTTTTCGAGACATACCGAAAGATATCATAAAAGGAGTCCCAAAGTTACTTGCATTTCACAGAGTACAGGCCGTTTTTCTTGCCAAAGAAAAATTTGAAATCCAATATCGAAATTGATTCCTCGAGTTTATGTTGCGGAATGTTGATGTACTTTTTACAAATGACAGCTACTGGAATGAAAGCCAAAGGCATTTTTTCATTGCTATAGATCTTTAGTTGAGGCTTTGAGAACGATATAAAACTTTAACATTATATTTTAGAAGAATATTTTGTTTTAGAAATGGCTTTGTTTTTTCGTGAGTGTAGTTTTAATATATTGAATATATTGCAGTGATTCATATTGCATTCAGTGTGCATACAACATTGTGAAATGCAGAGGTTATTCATGAAAGACAAAACATTTCCATATTAAAGAAGCTATAAACCAAATAAAATAGAAAAGTCCTATATCGCGAAATAATTTTAAGCCCTAACTGATCGTTTAGAAGTCACCGATTTATCATAGATTTATTTATATGGGAATTTTAATATATTATTAATTATTGATTTCTTATTTATCATAGATTTTCATGGAAATTGTATTCGTTCATTTTGGACTCGCAATAGATATACGACTTTTTTTTACCGAATTGTTTTTTAATCAAAGTTTTATTTACCACTTACAACAGATGCAAAAGAAAAAAAATATACTGTAATTAATATATAAAGAATTATAATTATTATTCTACTATATTAACTCACAAGTGATCCTAATAATACATATGTCTTGCTTTATTTACATGGAGAGCTCATTTCAAGACAAGCCATCTTTTTAGGTATTCATATATTTTCTATTCTTATACAAAATATTTTTTCATTAAAAATTTCAGATAAGCGCATATACAACTTTAGAGAGCAGAGATAAATTAGATAACGATTTAAAGGTTACGTATGCAATTGTCAGAATCTCGTTCCAGAAGCCGTTAATAGATTTCCCATTTATCTCATTTCCAGTTTCGTTTTTCATTTCGATTTCCATTCTTATCTATTCGCTCGCAGAATTAGTTATTGATCCTGCCAGTCTTTTGTTACCACACTTTCTTTTGTTCATTACTTCTACGGCGGCGCTGGAAGATGGAAGTAGGATTCAATTCCAGAAATATTACAAACAGAATCGCTTCCTCTTGTGCTTATTCTACAAGGGTCTTGTTATCTGATCATAAAATTATTTTGATCATGATTTATTCATATCAACTCTAGTTCATTATTCTACTAATTCTTAATGTTTCTATTGTTTTTGCATATCGTTTGAGGGAATCTGGTGCGATAGAAGATTGTCATATCTACTTTTGTGGTCGCCGTCAACTAATGATATAGTCAAACTGATAGTTTTCTATTTTTTTCCAAAAAGGGGATAAATGGCTATCAAATAATTCCATTTCTGAATTAGGAGTATCAGAATGTTTATAAATATAAAGATAACAAAAACCAAAGCAAGAAGTGCATTTATTATTGCTTGCATAATTATCATTTGTGTTTATTTATTTATGAAAAGTGATTTGATAATAATCTTTCAAATCTACCATTCTCCAGATAAATCTTGAAACTCAGAGATAAATGATGGGAAATTTAACAGACATCGCATGAGAATAAAAAGAATAATGGGATATACTGGTATGTAAGTTTTGATCTTGATGTATTAAACACCAATTAAATCAGTTAAAAATATACGATACTATGGAGGAAGATCGCATCATGATATGCTGTTAAGTCGGATTTTGGAATTGAATTTTAATTTGTCACTAATACAATACACCCCGGTTAACCGAACTAAAATGGGGGAGCAGCTTCGGATAACGAATTTTTCGGTTAAGCCATGAACATCTATTACTCTTTTGTATGTAATTACTGTATGTATTTCTGACATGTTTTGAATGCAAAACGAATTCAAAAGTCTCTTTGTAAGCGACACTAATGTTATTTACTTGAGTTAACCCTCCATGTGGTACAATATTCGCATCGGCGAGTTCAGGCGCAATGCCTAATTAATAGTGTTAATACTCATAATTTTTAATTTTAGCAATCTAAGCTTAATCACTGATGTTCTTGGAGAGGTTTAAAAGAAAAAATTGAGGATATCGTTGTATAAAAATTTCGCCTTTGCGAGTATTTCAGCAGTATGTATTTTCTCGATTTGTGATTTCAGAGGCATTTCGTAAAAGCCGGGATTCGGTTAATCCGAGTTTAGTTAACTGAGGTTTTACTTTAATGGTAATTCGGAACTTGATTTAAGAAATTTAAAATGAACTGAGATATCCTGCTCATAAAATTCATATATGTTGATGGTAATGGTAATAATCCTTCTCAATATAATTGCGAAGGATTTCAAATAATACCCGCGGTATCCATATGATAAGGTATCCGTATCAGCTTAAGGTATCCATATGGCATTGATTTCAGATATTGTCCAGTACCTTGCATGAAATTTTAATGTCCCATTTCGCAGTCTTACTAAGAACCGAACACATACTTTAGATCACAGTTACTCTTCCATCGCTCCCGTTAATTCAAAATGAAACTTGTTTAATGAGGAATCTATTTCCAATTACCTTCAAAGAGATTTTCTATTGAGTTAAAATCATTAATTTCGATTACATCATAAAATTACTCACGCAATCCATTCAAGTTCTCAACACCTTTTGCATTTCACTCTGGACGAAATTCCACATTTAACATAAGTAGTTAGATTTAGCAATATCCGGATATCCTGTTAAACGAAATGGGATAGCACATAAGGGAAATTAAATAGCTTCCGTTTTCTATTTAATGGCATAAATGGAAGTATCATGATTCGGGAATTGAAGCTTCATGTTGCATCTTATGGTCAGTTAAAAGGATTTGATGAGCTTCGAGGAGATAGGATTTGAAGTATAATGGCCTTGTATTATAATGGAAACATCATGCTTATTTCGCTATACTTAATGAAAACATTCATGATCCTTTTTATGTGATGTAAACTGAAAAAATTTCAGTTCAAAGAATAACACATAGTTAGGAAAAATATCATTATAAAATGAATAGCAGAATGTCTCTTAATATACTTAGTTCACTCATTTTTGTGCAGAAAAATGTTAAACACACTTCGTTGTTTTCACAGCAATGATTGAAAATTCAAGTAATACTTATTATGCATTAAGTTATATGCCTACTTATTATTTGATTAATATTCACCGCAATACTTATTTAATTACAATTCCTGGAAAAGTAATCTTTGAAATACATGTATCTATATATTTAAAGAATTCGTATAACAAATACATGCAAATAGTGTATTTTTAAAATTTGCGTATAACCATTACTTTTAATATTTGGTTCTGCATGGCCAAAACTGGCGTTTGTTTTCTTAAAACGTAATGAAATAACCAATATAATCAATATAAAATATTTACGTAGGAGTAATAAATCATAATCTATTAATAACCCTAGTGCTAGTCGTTAAAATATGATTAAATAGCCTGTTCCAGACATCAAACAATTAATTTATAACTACGTAATTATTGTTCTACGATTCTACATTTACTGCTGTAGGGCGATGTCATAAATTTCCACTATGCAAACTACCAAAACAGGAAATCGCTACGCGATTCGAAAAGTGTCAGAAGCTGATTACACTGAGAATAATATAGTCTCATTGACAAAGCAATAGATAGTTACGAGAAACATTTCTATCGAAGTAGTACCTAACTAAAGCCAAACTAATAAATCCTATTTCTATTAAGATCGAAAGAATACGGTAACAAAATAATAAATAGAGTTAAAGCACATTCAGGAAAAGCTTACTTTTGTTGATATGTTACAGATTGAATATATTGTTAAAGCTACAATATGTATAATACATGCAATAAAGACAGCCCATTTCTCCTTTCGCTACAATATGTATAATACATGCAATAAAGACAGCCCATTTCTCCTTTCCCATTTAATAGCCCATTTCTCCTTTCGACGAGTAACTGATTCCTTTCTTCGTTTTCGTTTAATGAAGCGAACTGAAACTGACACAAATAGAGGTTTGCTTTTCTCAGCTATAAGACGGTGTTTTGTGAGATTTAATGGATCTCAGGAAAGTATTCAACTAGCTATTTCGAGAGCTAACAAGCCTTCAAAGTGTGAAGCTTATTTTCCTAGAGGTTGCTTAATTGTTTGTAGTCGTTTTTGTGTGGTCTCCCGGGATCGATCCCTGCAGTGGCGAATCCAGGGGGGGGGGGCGCTCCGGCTGCAGCCCCCCCAGAGCTAAGCCAGAAATCTTGATTTTATTTAAAAGCACTGAAACGGTTTGTTCTTAATTTCCCTCTTTTGAAAAAAAATAATAATAACGTGACAGCATTGCTTTCTGGCTTGACAAGCTCGAAAAATTTCCTACTTTTCTAGTCATTCCACTCGTACTTGTAGCAGTGACGCGGTCGAGGACATTTTTTGGCTAGTTACTTCATTGCATTTTTTATTAAATTGTATTGAAGTGCTTATTTTATTATTCTTATTGTCAGGTGAGTCAAGTCTGTAAAGTTAAAGTGCTTTGGTTTACATAAGCCATAAGGTTTGAGATTCGTCGCGATGATACAAAATTTTTATGACCCCCCGACCCAAATCCTGGATTCGCCACTGGATCCCTGTAATACCAAGAATCGTCAATCCGAATTTTGCGTGATTATGTGCATTTTTATTTCCATTACGCACCTTTTAGGCTTTTGGTATTCTTGATAAAATTCAATATATTCAATTAATGAAAGGCTGTCAGTTTTGGAGAGGGTTGTAACTGACAAATCACCTTTTTCCGAAACACAAGAATCGTTAAGGAAAAAGAAGAGGAGGTTCTCCATTCGATTTTCTCGTATGTTTAAAAAACATGGCGGGGTTTTTTTTGTTTGGCGTCGTGGAATAGAGAAGAAAATCGACTGTGCATTTCGGAAGAATACCTCTCCTTTTTGAGGAATTAATCTAAAGTTTGCTATAGAATTGTAATGTTGGTGGAGAGACCATACGCCAAATTTCACTCATCAAGTTCGTTGGATTTTTGAGACATCGTATTTAGATAAACACGAGTAAACAAACATTTTGAAACTCCAAGTCGATGAGTTTAAAAATATCACCTGGTGGCGCTGCGCCCTACTTCCGGATTTATATAGGATATTGTTAGTCTCTGTCGAATGGTTGTCTTGTGCTGTGTGTGTTGTGTTGGTCTTCTAATGTCTTCTATGTTGCTTACGTAAATAAATTTATATGTTGTTTTCGCCATCTCTAAATGTTGCATACGAGTCTTTTTCTGACAGATAAGGGGAACTGTTGATTTTATTTCTGATTGTAACTTTGCGAATATTCGAAGTTTGAACAAAACATTCAATCTTGCCGATAAGGAATTTTGTCCAAAATCTGATACAGGTCTAGAAATTTTATGTAAAAATCCACGTGCCTGTTTCATACGTCTAGCTCCTTATGTTCCGAAGTCATCGTGTTCCTATACAGTCAGACATAAGACAGACAGACAAATACACATACACAGTGCCAAAAACGTGTTTTATGAATCAGGCAGGTGTGAAACATGGAAATTCATTAAAATATGAATCGCAATATTTTCTTTTTGTTTACTTCGCGTACGATAAAATAAAAAAAGTATTTTTATATTTTAGAAATAATAGTAGAACTTCCGAATACTGGCCAAGGCAAGATGAAGCGGTTTATGGTGGTTTCGATGGGAGCGAATTGGAATATCGAAAGACAGTAATTGATGTTATCCAATTTGGATGCGCCATAAATTCGAAAAACGTCTTGTGTTTCAGAATTACAGTAGTCTAAGGAGATTATACAGAGTGACTGCTTGGATAGAACTGTTTATCAAAAGGGCTAAGAAAATTGTCAGTACGAAGGGCCCCTTGACAACTCAGGAACTGGAGGTAGCCGAAACGTATTGGATGCAAGTGGAGCAAAGACAGTGCTATGCCGAAGAATTCGAAACATTGACGGGAGTGGGTCAAGTGAGAAAGAATTTATCCCTATATAATTTTGTTCCCTTTCTCGATGGCAAAGGAATTTTGAGAATAGAAGGAAGGTTAAAATATTCTGATTTCTCGATTGATGAAAAACAGCCTATTATCCTTCCAAGTAATTCTTCGCTTACTAATCTAATAGTACAATACTTCTTTTGGAAAGAATTTCATACTGCATTTTTGCTCCGGATGAATCATTATTTATTCTTATTTCAGTTGTAAGTTGCATGCTAAAAACACGAACAAAAACTGTTCTCAGGACATTAAAATGCTATTTTCGAGCAAATGTTTTAACGGAGTATTGCCTGCTTAGAACATTGACTGATAAATTATAACGAAAAAAATACATACTTTAATGGGTGACAAAATAGGCGCGAATATTGTTCGAAAATGGTATTTCTATAGTCCATTTATAACAGGCAATTCCTCCTGTGGCATTTATATTTCAGAACAAAACGATTATTTCGATTGACATTATTTAGGAATGTGGTACGTATGGGTGGTTATGTGGAATTGAGTGTTGCCATCGAAATTTGTAATAAAACTTACTGTTCACCATCGCAATGATCCGAAAGTAAAGAAATTAAATAAAACTAGTTACAGATTTTATCAATGAAATAATTTAACTGTCGAATACATTCAAACGTAAATGCATCTGCTATTACATGCTTAACCATGGAGACAAAATATTCAGCCATGTTTTGAACACAACCTACATCACATAACTGACATAGTAAAATAAAGATTCTAAAAGTCTCCAAGATTATTTGAAGTTTGTAAAGCACAATATGCCAAACACTAACAACTCTCTTGTTTCTCAAAGTTACTTGTTAAAAATTATATAACTTCTGCTTCACAATAAACTTTTCGTAAAACTAGATTGACTTTGTTATTAAAGATGAGTAAAAAAAAGTTCGTGCGTGTTCTTAAAAGAAACAAAAATTTAAAATGCTCGTATTTTTAATGACGTATGGAACTATTCTTTGAATCTCTCATAAAAAATTTCTTTGCGAAGCATCCCTTCTTTCCGTTAGTTCAGATTCTTTCCAACCTAACATTATTTATACTTTGCTTGGCAACAAAATATTATACACGAGATTTTGAAGTATTTTTGTTAATAACTTACTCGATGAAAATTTTTCTCTGATGCCGCAGATTTAATAAGAAAAGACCATCGAATGCTTCAATTAAAATAAAAGGTTGCTTATTATGTTCTTTTATCTTTACTTAATAAACTCCGATATATTGCTTCAAAATATTTAAGGTTTTTACGATGGATTAATGACATTTTTATAAAAGACAGTCACAAAAGTTTTCAAATAAACATAAAACTTCTAAATTTTCAAGCATAAAATCTCTTAATGAGATAAAATCAATATTCAGAGCAACAACAACTAAGCTTTAAATTTTTCAGAAAAATAAACATACTTGTGCATTAACTTAACTTTTAATTAAGATGTTTGTAAACAAAATAAGGAAAGTTACTTTTCTTAACTATTTCAAGCATCTTCCATTTTTAAAAAACTATTTTAAAATTGCATTTACAAACTGACCTTAATTTTATAGGGAGAGTTTAATTATAATTTTAGGGTATTTTTTAGTGTTAGTATAATTTGTGAAAATAAAAAGATTTTGTCTTGATGCTTTTGAGTTCAGCAAATTTAAAGATAATCACCCAACTGTTAAGATACCTTTGTTTTTCTTTTCAATGTAGAATTCATTCTTCCATATTTAGGCATATGAAGTCTGGGAGCAAGGCTGTATGAGACATATTTTGGCAAGAGATTTCCGTCCATAATTTTCTCTGTTTTTAAAATATCGAAATGATAGAAGTTTTATTTGAAAGAGAAATTCACAAATTGTAAAGCATTTTAAGCAATATCAAAACTTGAATTATTGGGTTTCAAAATACTAGGAGCAAAACTTCACTCTTTTCTTTTCATCAACAATCAAAGACAGTATCAAATTTTCTCAAAATTTTTCAAAAAATCTCAATTAAATTTAGAAGTAGGGCATTTACAACTTAGCTTTACATTGTCTGACTTTTCGTTTTTCAACCGCAGTTGTTTGAATAGCCTATATGAAAGTAAAAAAAATATGAAAAAAATGAAGCTAAATTTTTAATTAAAAGCAAATAATTTAAAAATTGCCTTTTTTAATTTAAATTTCTTTATTAAAATACTCTCTTACTAAATGTAATAAACCTTTTCTTCTAACTAATCATCAAATTATTCATGCTCCATTTAAAAAAAGGCAAGAATGTATTTGATGCAAACGTGCATTCTTGCTCATGCATATTAGCATCTCGTTTCAGAGCTACACGAGGGTTGTTTTGGGGCAGACCTCGTAGCTTTGAACCGAGGTCAAACAGCGGAGACGACACCAGAGCCAATTGTCCACTTTTCCACTCCAGCCGGAAGAAGTTTGATCTTGAGAGATTTAGCGTGCTTCAGGCTCGCGTAAATGGAGGATTTCTGTGAATTCGCATAACGAACCCATGAATCGTTTTTAAAAAATGTTAGAAACCACAAACCAAATAATATGTTTTTTCGATATGTCAGATCTATTAGAAGTCATTAGTTGCAAAGTTAATTGAAATTTGTCTTAATTATCCAATAGCTTCTGATATAATTTAATTCTGATTCTTCTGATGTTAATGTGGTGCACTACACACGTTAACAATGCCTTCGCAGCATGAAATGTATTTATAAATTTATAACATTTGATTTTTCTTTCTCATGCTACGATAAATTCCTCACTTAAGGGATTTTAGACATGCAATTAAAATTTGCATTGCATTAAAATTTAATACTCCTCCATTAGCTTCACAACAGCCGAAATTTGCGATGATTTCAGGAACCTTTTGTTGAAAAACGGGCTGTTTTCCCACAATGTCACACCATGTTACTTTAATTTTATAAGTCACATCTTAGTTTAATTTAGTCACATCAGTGTCCCATTTTCTGATGCAACGTGAGAGCCTTTCTACAACGAACCTACTAATTTTGAACCTTGGTAAGTTGACCAAGGCTCTCTCTACGCACTTCGGACGTTCGACACTCGATATCAGATTTAACTTGCATCAGGCTCACATCCACAATGTATCTTCGGTTAAACCGGATTCAGAACCTGGAACCTTCTGGCGGAGCCGAAGCCGACAACTCATACCAAGGACAACGCGGTCCTAATTTTCTCTTAAAGAATTACAGACATGATCTAATTATACTGCCTTTCAAAATTTATTACTTCTCCGTTAGCTTCACAACAGCCAAATGTGCCATATTTCACCAAACACAGGAACCTTTTCCTACATAACGGACAGTCGCACCATGTTACTATACCTAGTGTAGATCTTCTAATAGTAAAGTGATTTTTCGCGCAATAATTTAGGTTTGGCAACAAATGCTGCTTTTTTTATGACAAACTGACCTGGCTGGTCTAGTAGTAGCGTCTCGGCTTTGAGATTGGAGGACCGCATTTTGATACTCAGGTCCTCCGCATTTATGGGGCTTGTGCAAGTCAGATCTGCCGTCGTCCTTAAGGATCAACCATCTCCCTCCCTTGGTGGGGAGACTTGGAAGCTCGAAGAGAGACTGGCCATTCGGTTGTTGCCCTTGACATGTGGTCACGGTTCAAAACTATGAGATCCATCCGAAACAACCGTAGTGTTGCTTCAAAACCTATCTATTATTTGATATCCATGTTATAAATTCAACATATAATGGCAAAAATATTCGAAAACTTACTAATGTGCATAATTTCCTTAAAATGACTTTTAAATCGATTATTTATATGGTATTTCTATTAAAATATTTAGAAGAATGCTAAACTTTTCACTAGACTTACTTTTGAACTTTGTATGACATGGAGACTGATTTTTCACGATCAGGTTTATCAGATATTTTCAGAGACACTCTAACAACTCACTCTAACGACTAAGATGACGTTTCTTATCTTTATACTATTTGGAGCGTAACTTTCCATGTTAATTTTGATCGAGGACCATTTCCACTGTTTTTTACTAGATTTTATACCAAATCTTGGAATTTATAATTATTACTAAAATCTTTTCTGAATAATAAATTTGCATTAAAAAATGTATCCTTTTCTTATTTCAGTTTCGCTAATTGTTTTTTTTAATTTATGTCTTTTTTTTCATGTATTCGTGTCCCCTTTCGTAATTTAGATGTTCACAGTGAGCCAAAGCTAAGGCGTTTTCTTGTTGTCATTGAACTAGTTTGGTGCAGAAGTTTTGAGAGTGAGCGGTGGTTCAGATGTCGACCTCGTCATTTCACCAAGCTTCAAAATTACGAGGACTGTCCCAAAATAGCCTTCTTGTTGCTTCAAAACGGGACGCTAACATAACTAAACTAAACTGTCATTGGTGCTGATAGCATACAGTGGATGGACACAGTCATACGAGCACTAGAGAAAGTGGCGTGCCGTTTTGTTAAGATATTAAACACATTAGGAGCAGAAACCACATAAAGGATATTTTTGATAGAAGTTTCTGTAATGTCATACAACGAAGGACAAACAGTACACTAAAGAAGTTCAACAACCAACAACATTTGTCGAACTTCTTTCTGATTTGATAAATCACGTTGTATTTCTCCACCTTGAACGATTAGCGAGATTGTGAAAGCCTTGCTGCAAAATGAATCCCAATCTGTGGATCATTCTACACGCTATCAGATCGTTACAACGAGGGTTTAAACAGTAGAAAGACCATCAATCCCCAAGTTAAGCTCTAACTCTAAGTTTTATGACCACTGGAAGGATTGTATGATACCTTCTGCGTGACTTTTTCAAGTGCAAAAACTCGAATTGCGTCCACGCCTTAAGAGGTCCATTAACAAAAAAGAATACTTTGAGAGGAATTTTGGTAGTTTGTTGTGGTATCGTTTTTGCGATGAACATAGATCACTATATCGATATATCCCCAGTCTTAATCGTTTTATTTTGTTGCTGAGTGGACACAGGGTCTACGATTTTACACGATGATTCTGGAAAAGCCTTTTATTATTTTGTGAGATTCGTTATTCGATGTAAGAGGAGTTTTATGCTAAAAAATATGGTGCTATAAAATATCGATACATTTAAAAAGAGAGGCTAACTTTTTTGATTGCATTAATTCAAAGATTTCTCAGTCGAGTATCCTAAGTCGCTTACCTTTCAATACTCATTCAATTCAGATTGTGGCTTCGGTTCTCACATTTCGTTAAAAACAAAGGAGGAAGCCATAATTTTATTGAAAGACTGCTAAATTGCAAATACATTGCGAGTCGGCTGAAATTCACGCACTGAAAAAACCGAAAGATCGGCCTTCCTACATCGCAATTCCGATTTGTATGCTTCCTATTCGATATATCCCTACAGTGAGCCCATTATAGTGATTCGTCCATTTAAAAAGGTAGGAACTGTCATTGGATAAAGGATTGTTAATAAGTACCCTCCCTTTTACTGCGCTTTTGGAAACAAGACCAAAGGACTTAATGATTAATTTCTCACCTTCATACTTGAGTGGGCTTCGGTGACCTTGCAACCATCCCAGCTTCGGAATCGGAGATTTCCACATTTGAGACCCGATTTCACGGACGATCCTCCTTGTATACGGGCTTGGTGGACATTAAATCGGCCTGAGTCATATGGCCCTTCTTCCGTTTTGGTACTTAAGTTTGAAGAAGGAGTGCTGGTTCAGGTTTCGCCTTCGTTATCTTCTCATGGTTCAAAATTGTGAGGTCTGTCCTAAAGTAGCCCTCCTATAGCCTCAAAACGGGACGTTGATCTACAGGGTGTGTCATAAAGTCCTTCATATAAATGGTGTAGTAAATAATGTAGCCTTCCTATAGCTTCAGAACGGGACGTTGATCTACAGGGTGTGTCATAAAGCACTCTATATAAATGGTGTAGTAAATAAAGTAGCCCTCCTGTAGCTTCAAAACGGGACGTTGATCTACAGGGTGTGTCATAAAGTCCTCCATATAAATGGTGTAGTAAATAAAGTAGCCCTCCTATAGCTTCAAAACGGGACGTTGATCTACAGGGTGTGTCATAAAGCCCTCCATATAAATGGTGTAGTAAATAAAGTAGTCTTCCATATAAATGGTGAAAGAGGGTAATAATTTCTTTTTCGTTTCGAGGAAAGAGAAACAACTTAAATCTATCGATACGGGAACGTACCAAACGTCTCCTAAATAGTCCTAGCATGCCGTCCGAAACGATCGAATATCACTGTAAAATTTCCGCCCCCTTTCGTTAATTGTGACTGCTTCCTTACCCGTGGCTCGCTCAGGTGGGTTTGGGGGAAAATGTTAGTTTTCTTAGAATTCGGAAAGTGTCAGCTGTCATTGTGGGTTTTGAGGGGTAATTTCCCCTTATATTTGAAAGAGGAACTCGGGCGTTCCCGTATTTTTAGGTCGTTCTATTCCAATGGTCTTAGGAATCAGAGGTTTAAAAGAGTGCCACTTACGAAAGAAGAACGCATTTACATTATTCTATTGGCTGGAAGTGGTACCACACGTCTTGTAGTGTGTACTTTCAATGCAACCCACAGAATGCAGATAACCCATGGCACAGCGGCAAAACTTATCACGAAATTCAAAACGACAGGTTCCATCGCCGATGAAAGCAGATCTGCCCAAAGACAGCCAGAGATGAAGGTACGTCAACACAGGTACAAGCAGCGATGGCAGAAGGTTCGTCAAAAGGGATCTGACGTCTCTCTGGGTCAATGAGAATCAGCTGAAGCAGAGGCATCAACAATTTGCGGGCAACAAGTGACATCTATAAAAGCTGCAGATGTTGCAACGTCTGACCGAGGACGATCCTGACCGTAGGGTAAAGTTCTGTGATTGGTCACTGAACATGCACGAGACTGTTTCTGGTCGAAATTGGCTACAGAGATTGTCATTGTGTATCGAAAGGAAGGAGGAATATATTCTGTGAAATATATCCTGTAACTACAGCACCATTTGATACCATTTGTACGAATGAAATAAACATTATTCACCTCTTTCGCCATTTGTATGCAGACTTCTGACTCACCATGTATCTAAACTAAACAAGATAGTGGTCGCCGGGTGTGTTTTAAATACAGATGAAAGCAATATACGGATCACATTTCAGAAATATTTTATTCAAACTTTCAGTGTTCTTGACAGTTTTACCGATGATGCAAGTTACGCAACAATACTGAATAATTTTACACTTTTATTATGCTTTTCTGTCTGAGTCATAAAATAATTTTCTTTAGAAGACAATTTATCTCTTTCGGTTTCAGATATCAAACAGACTCGTCCACTTTACAATATCTTAGAAACAGTCAATTAATTTCTAGCCGATATGATCCGAATAGTTTCGAGACTTTATGTCGCCGACATAAAATATTACGCATGGGTGAGAAAACTTCTATTTGAATACTCTGTAACCTTCCCTTTTCGGCTGCTGGAGAGATATATTGTTAAACCTATTCAAATACCTTCGACTCACAGCCTTAATGAAATGAATAATTATTATATCCTTGAATTTCTGTCTGAGCAATAAAGTGAACCAATGGAAGAAGTTAAACTCAGAAGCAAGCAGCTGAGAAAGGGATGCCGTTTTAAAAATGTGCTTTCTTACTGCAAACTATGCTTAAAATATTTTTACACATTCATTAAAATAAGAGAAAAAATTAGACAGTAATAATATTTGTATAAGTAAAAAGCTAATATTCTGAATTTTAGAGTGGTGTAAAAATTTTTATGCTTCGAAGTTATTGAGGAAACACTTAACACATCGCTTCATTTTTAGTTAGAAATCCAAGTAAAATTTTGAAAAAAACTTTTTGTTGGTGAACTGTTACTAACCAAGAAGTAACTACGTACCAAATTTGGTAGCTTTAAGTCCAGCGGTCGGATGCGTAGAACATTTTACAAGCTTTTTGCATCATGCATGACGCTTCACGCAATTTGCAGATAGCATCCAACTAATAAACATTATCATGTTAAATACATATGTTACGGTCAATATGGATAATCGGTTATTATGCGTAATAACATGGTCTTTGAGCGGCTATTATGCATAATAACCGGATTTTTTGTGCGTTACTATGCATAACTACCGCGATTAATATGTATAATGACTGATTAAATACATCGACCATAACATATATATTTCTTTTCATTTTTTATTCCATATTATTATTAAAATTTTAATAAAGAAAAGTCGATGAATGCTAAGGAAAGTATGTTTTCTTTTTTTTCAAATAACTGCAAGGAGTGCTACAAGATCTGAACTAATTCAATAATATGGATCTGAAAATTATGTTCATACTGTTTCATGAAGAAATATTTATTGAAGGGAAAATAACATATTTAAACGCACATTAAATTTAATGAATAATTTACCATTGCGGGAAGGGTCTTTACTTTTTTCAGAAACAGAAAATTATTCCGATGAACTAAAAATGAAGTGTATTTGCAAAGAATTTCTATAAAACTAGTTGTTCCTTTTAGATAAGTAACAAATTGCTGTTTCGTCGAGTTGGAGTTGAAAGCTATTTATCTAAGATTAAATACATGCTACAAGGGAAAATGCTTTCAGAGAAAAGTAAAATTATGAAGATGAACGACAAAAAATTAGATAATCCATTATGGGAGTTTTTATTTGAAATCGAACATTTGTTATTAAGCTGTCAGCAATTTTTAAGAAGCCATTAAGTTAAAAATGTTAAATTATGACTTTAACTCATTTTTTAAAGCAGGCACGGTTCGTTGGATTTATCCATTGAAATTAAATTAAATAAAAGCTTTCTATTTATTTTTTAGCTATCTTAGGCATTTCAAACCTTTATCCCCTTCAAAAATGCCTTTTGATAACTTAGAATTTCCATTGAATGGCTCATTGCACATAAAGTATAAGTAGTTTTGCAAACACAAAACCATTAAATTCTCATCATGAAACTTGAGCTTTTGAAATTTTTGAGCATTAGAATTTAGTCATGTTTTATTATTGCAATATTTTTTGAATTGAACAGAAATAAAAATAAGGGTATGATTCTGTATGATTAAAAAGAAACAAATTATCCAAAATTGGAAAGAAATATGAAAAATTCCAGGTATATATATTTTAATGTCATTAAAGTATTACTACTTTTCAAGAATATTTTAAAAATTTAGTAACATTGAATGGTATTATTTTTTACTTCAGTGACATGGAAGACATATTATTTTGTTTTTGTACAAACATATAAAATTGGCCTGTAATCAACTGAAACTAAATGAGTCTCCTACAAGAAAGTTTATGTTGAAAAACAGTATAAATTTTCTCTGAAAAGAAAAATCTTAGTAAATATTTGTAGTTTTAACATAAATAATTTCATTTGTTCCATTAACTTCATACCTTAAAATGCGTCCAATGGAAGTAATTTGTTTTAAATAAGTCTTTTGTTTACTAGGATCAAATATTGGATCCATTATGAATTTTACTTCTGTTTAAGAAAATAAGAAATAATAACCTTCTCTTCGAAATGGTGATTTATTTTCAACTTCATTTCATTCGAATAATTGTTATTGCTTGTAATTTTTCTCCATTGCTTTAAATTACTGAAAAGCAATAAATGATTTAAGTCAATGAAATTGAATTCCCTTGAATATATCTATTGACAGTAATTGAAACTTCTTAGATCTTATTTGCATCACTAAGTTTTTGTAGTTTTTCCGGAGACTCCCTATTGTCGATTTAGAGAGAAACAATAACAATTTCAACTTTCTCGTATTTGGCAAACATATTATCCATTAGACTTAGCAAACCGTTTATTTTGATTGCCAAAGGGAAAAAGGCACATTGGTTCATATAATTTGCTCTCTCTTTGTTTATTTCCATCAGTTATATTTATTAATATGAAATATTTCTACGAAATTTTCTAGTAAAATCAGTCTTTTTATTAATTGCGTATAAAATAATCTAGAAAAGAAGAGAATTTATAAAATTTTTGAGATATTAACATACACAAGCGTTATTATCCTAAGGACGAATGTAATATGAATACGATTTTATTTAAAAGAGGAAAGAATAACTGATTTAATCAGTGGCGGCAAGTCGGGTGTGTGTCGGGGCCCTCCTCCTTTTTCCAGAAAGTTTAAATTTTTACTTCATTTCTTAGCTGCCTAAAACTAGGAATTATAAAAAATCAATAATGTGAGGGAAAGCTAGCTAATTTTGCAACTAAATTTTTAAATTTTGTTGTCTACCCCCTATATTTTCGGGTATTTTAGATGTCTATAAAATTTTTGGCCCCCCCCTACTTTTTTCACCTAATCACCGCCACTCTATTTAAACCTTCTTTTAAAGAAATCTCGCCCCACAAAAATCAATTTACATTGGATTAATCCAAGCAGTTGATTTTGATGTTTCTTCATCAACTGCTCATTGGCCAGATTTATGCAATAAAGAACTAACTTCAAGCACAATTTTTAGGTACTGTATTCAATAGTAAACTTGATATCTTTCAGCCCACAGTTAGTTCTCGATGATTAGCTGTATCCGCCATCTTTCAATGAATGATTCGTTTAATTTTTCCGAAAATAAACCGAAACCACCTCTTATCTTACTTATATAGTAATTTTTATACACTTAATAAACTTATTATAAATAAAAGTCATTGTGACTATGTATGTGGCTATATTACACATCTCCTAAACCAATGGACTTTTTTCAACCAAATTTTGAACATTTATTATTTAAGACAAGGGGAAAGACACTTAGAAACTTTTCTAAGTCCAAAAGTTAATTAAACAATCAGTTAATTAGAAATTTACCGAAACCGTTTTTCCGCCGTAACTTCGGAGCAAATTGTCCGACAAAAAATATTTTTATACCATCTTAAAGTTCAAATGTTTACCTTTTCAATGATACCAATTTTATATCTATGACATCTTCCTTCAATTTTTATTAATTTTTTAAAGTTTAATAATTGTTAATTACGTGCAGACGATTTTGAAGTAACGCAAAATTATAGCTATTCCGTTGCTAGGCAACGGTTAGACTTTGAACTAATTTACCGTTATTTCTAAAATTTTTGCTTATTTTTATAAATATGTTTTATATAAGAAGAGAGTCAACCGTCAACTTTTAAAAGCCCCAAATCTTATTAAAATTTCAGTTAATTGGAAATTAAGGAAGATTTTGGCATTTCCCTTGATATTTTTCGAAAATATGTATTATGTCACAAAAACTATTTTTTACACATATTAAAAGTTAAAAAAATTAACTTTTCACGACACAACTTTCATTTCCGTTCAATTAGTTGCCCTCATTACAATAATTTTTCAAAAATTAAATTGTGTATAAAATTTACAATTTATAACACTTTTTTTATTGGTGAAGAACAAGAATACATAAGAACTGTTGCTAGATCACATTAGAAGAATTTGTATGAAGACGAATTTTATTTTGTTTTAATTCATATTTATTCTAACGCTTTTTCTCAATTAAAAATTTACCATGTAATTGTCCCAAATCATCCGTTAAAATCTTTATTATACTGCAAGATTTATGAACAAAATTTGAAGTACTTATGCAATAAATACTAATAACTTATGGAGAAAATTAGCTATCGGCGGTTTTTAAAAATCGTCTGGTTCAACTGATATTCTCATTTTAATTAAAAAACATTTCAGACGATAAAAGAATTTTGGGTATTGTAATTTTCTATACAAAAGTAATTTTTAACGTCAAAAATATTAGACATGAAAGTATTTTAATCCCGAGCAACGCGGGCATAACAGATAGTAGTTAATAAAAAAGATCAGAAAACAGCTTTAATTTAATTTTTAAATTATTATCTATTTTTTACATTCAGTTATTCCAAGTATTCAAAGAAAAAGTATTGCGTTCGTCAAAAAAATTAGATTAGACCCAGGTAGTGTTCCTTAAACATCGATAGTTCAACTATCGAGAGTATTGATAGTTTTCTCCCCGGCGATAATATCGATCGGTGCTCTTCCAGTCGATAGTTTTGAAACTATCGATAGTTTTGAAACTATCGATAGTTTTAAAACTATCGACTGAAAATGTGCCTATCGATAGTATTGCCCGGGAGAAAACTATCGATTGTTTTAAGAAAGTCGATACTATCGATTTTTTCAGTCGATAGTTCCGAAAATCCGACACTATCGACTTGGCTTCAATAATATCGATAGTCTATCGATGTTTAAGGGTCACTAGTCCTAGGATACCATGATGTGAGATTTTAATGAATATCCGCGTTCTGGGCTTTGGATCTGAAATTTTTTGGAATCACGTCTCTCGGTTTGTACGTGTGTATGTGAATACGATAACCCAAAAATTGAACGATCAGCATGGATGAAATGTGGTTACGTGGTCACCAAAATTTATATCTTTATCAAATTTTAAATAAAACCTGATAAGGGTGGCCCCTTTGCCAATATACTACCCTTGCGTATGGGGACATGATAGTTCCATGCAGCGAATTAGTTAACTGATTTTTTTAAAGATTTTTAAAATTTTGGAGAAATCCGTAAAAGAGAAGGGGTATTTTTTTTTAAAAAAAATGCATACTTGATCTCTTCACATTGCAATGAAACTGCAGAAAAAACCAAAATATAGTTTACAGTACGACCCCTCTTCACCGAAATAAAGGGGAGGGGAAGCCCTTACGGATAAAGATTTTTCGAATAATCCATGAGCATCTATTATTATTTTTTATATAATTAGAGTAACTAATTCTGAATTGTTTTGAGTCTAAAATGAATTCAAAACTCTCTCTGTAGGTTACACTTATGTTCTGTATTAAAGTGTACAACCCTTTCGGGCGCAATGCGCCTGAGAGCCTCAGGTAAACAATATCGTAATTAACATTGTTGATATCCTTTAATTTTAATTTTAGCATTCTAAAACCAATCACTGACGTTCTTGGGGAGGCTTAAAAGTAAAAAGTGGGGATATCATTGCAAAAAAGTCTCCTCTTCGCGAATATTTCCAAGGAGTTCAGTACGTGTTCTTTGGATTTGCGATTTCAGAGGCATTTCGGATTACCCGGATTTTGGTTAACCCGAGTTCGGTTAAGCGGGGTTTAATGTACTAGAAAGTCAAACGAAGAACGCTATCGTATAAAAAAGGGTTTAATATCTAAATAAAGCATTTGGGAAAATTGATGTTCAAATATTTTTCATAATTTGAGTATCCACCCCGACTGTCTCGTCATCTGACCGCGGTTCAAAATTACGAGGTCCGTCCGAAAATAGCCCTCGTGTTGCTGCAAAACGGGACTTTAATATAACTAAACTAAACTAAACCACCCCGACTGTCTGCCAAACTGCAACAATGATTAATTAGAAAAATGCATGTTAGCTGTAAGAGTGAACTCAGCAGTACCATCACATTATATAATGTATGGGGGCCTTCAGCGTTCCTTTAGCATTTCCGTCCTTTTATATCCAGCTAAATGTTTGACTAATGGGCAACATTCTTATGTTTTTATTTTTGGAAACAAACAAAAATAGTAACTTTCGCTATTTCCCTAAAGCAAAAAATTCTACGAGCATTTCGGTATAAAAAGGAAGGGAGCTATTGAATAATAAAGAAAAATAGTAGTAAATGGCCTCGTTTTTTGCAAGAAAAGGAACTAAAGATATTAAAGGGAATATTCCGCTTCTCAAAAAGAAGTTGAACAGAGGGAAACAACGACATTTTTATGAAAGGGAACAGTTCAAGAAAGACGAGATGCTGCAAAAAAAGCACTTCTACTAAAACATTTGATAAATAATAATCTTGTTTTACTGTAGCTATGATTTGCAAATGGCTAAAATAAGATTTAACAAGTAACTCTGGCGTATTTAAACTAAAAAAGAACAATTCGAAATTAAAGCGAGCTGCCAAACATATGTTTTTTCAGATGGAAATTTTTTATGCACTCTACAAAAAATTGTTAATAAGCTGCACAAATTCGCATTTGATTTTCAAAGGGATTTTGGAACGATAACGATTAAATATGTAGGACTCATGGAACTGTTATTTCTAGCAATCGTCGCTTGGGGGAATGTTAGGTTCAAACTCCAACATTGCGTTATGACTGATAATATTAAGTAATCAGGGGGAAAATTCTCGTTTGAAACATTTTAATACAGCTACAGAGAGTTAAATACATTTCAAATCATTGAAATTTAATTCTTTTTCTTTGAAATACCCAAGTAATTGGTATACATGATATTTCCTTTAAGATTTATATCCTACACAGATATCGTTGCTTTTTATGAACACTTTTTATTAATGTTGACTCCTTTCATGTTTGTAAAGATATAATCATTCAACTATTTGCTAGGTTTTCAAGCAAAAGTTTTGCGATGTTTTAAAAAACATGAAAGGAGTAAATTATAGTTATTTATTATTATTAACTTTATTATATTATACTAAAGTAAATTATAATAGTTTAAGTGTGAAATTATGATTTTTTAAAAGAATTTTGTCCTTTTTTTTCAAACCTTGAAAGCTACATAACTTTTTAATGGAACATCATTGCACAAATATTTTGGTTCATTACCTAGACAGTATCATAAATAATATTACATTTATGCCAAATTTCAGGCTGATATTTTAAATTGAATTTTAGTATCGTGTTTGAAAAATGAAAATTTTGAAAAAAAAATTACATTTCGAGAAAAATGAGTTTCAAGTTTATGTTTTTAATTTACTATGAGAAGAAAAAAAAATTCTTCAATACTCCCCAGTTTTGTAAACTAGTCCTTCTTTTTGGCCAGCTTAATTCATTTTTTAATAATTGCAGTGCTGGAAAGTTTTTCTTAGTCGTTTTCTTGATCCTCATGAGTCATTATCGTTATCTATCATTCAGACGCCGTCGACAGATTTGAATATTTTTTTTCAGTCAACTAACTTTTGTATGCATTCTAGCTAATCTGGAGATAGTTTCAGTGATTAATATTGGTTATAAGTAAAATTTATGTGCTTTTCGTACATTTATTATCAAAATTACATCATTAATGGAAAATCAGGAAACTGCAATTATTGAAAATTGAAACTGCAATTATAGAACTGCAACATTTTCATAGAAAACAAAGAAATTCACACTTAAAATCTTCCAGAATAGTATCTGGTATATGGAAAATAGTATAAAACAAAAATAAACAATAGAATGTAAATATTTTAAGTAAAAAATGGAAAATGCTTCTTGATCGTATTTTTTACTATTCCATTTTCAGCTATTAAGTTCTACTAAAATGTCTCTAATTTCACTACTTCTGATAATCAGATATGTAAAAGAAAAGTTGTTTTGAAAACTTAAAAGAATAGGCTTTCAGATAAGACATTAAAAAAAACTGTGATTTTCGGTCGAAAATGGGTTTTCAACGTAGGCGGATACAAAAAAAAAAAAAAAAAAAAAAAAAAAAAAAAAAAAAAAAAAAAAAACAGTTGATTTTCACTTTAATAATTATATTTTAGAACTATAATTATGATTATTGTAACACTGATAATAAGTAATTGAATTGCAGTGTATTTTGTTACAGTACCATTAGGCAGAACAAAGACAAACTCATTTTAATAAAACATAAAAACCACGCATTTTGGGTCCAACTTTCAAAAATGTATTTTTCGTACTTAAAGCTACTTCCTTGCCTCTCCGGAAGCATTATTTTGGTAAATATAATTCTAAAAAACCTCAGTAAAGAAATCCCTGTGCTACAGGATTGATGTTTTATACATTTTTGTATTATCTATTACAAGAAAGTCGCAGTGGTCTAGTGGCAAGAGCTTGGCTTCGTGGCCGGAAGGTTCCAGACTGGAAACCCGATTCCGATTAAGGCCCGACGCGCACATCGTCTTGTCGCATGCTGAATCTGACGCCTAGAGTCAGCGTCCTCCCGATGGTGTGGTATGGAAGCTTAGAGAAGGGGTGACAGCTCAGGATTCGTCCCCCCCCCCCCTGTCATCTGACCGAATCCTAAAATTGCGAGTTCGGTCCCTAAATAGCCCTCGCGTTGCTTTTAATCGAGACTCTAATCTATCTGAAACTCAACTGTCGATCGCAATATGCCGCAATAGTCCATTGTAGAGAATCATTCACTCTCCACTATTCTAAGTGATAATCTGTGAGAGCACGGATTAGAGAAATTATTTTTTTTATAACGTAGGATTATTTCAAAGGTTTTAACCTGAGAATTTGATTTTCGTTTGTTTTGATTGTTATTTTTTGTAGTATAAAGCATTTTGCTCATTCATTTCTTGGGATGATCTACTGATTTTAATATATTATTTGAAGTTTTCCATCGCATTATTTTCGGAAAATTTATAGATGAATGCTTGTTCTTTGTCATTGAAATGCGTGTTGAGATGAAAATCTATTTCAAAAAGATTCCAAATATTCATTTTATTTGCAATTTTTGAAATACTGATAATGTATTCTTTTGTTTAATTTGATATATTTATTTTTAATATTTTATATCGGAAGAATATAGGAATAGTCGAGACAATAATTTCTTAAAATTTCATTTAATACTGAAATAGGAAAATTATTTGTTATGTTAATGAAATGTGGGAGTGTGAAATGTGACTCATAGAAATATATTTTAAAAATAATTAATATATTTATATCATTTTCGCCAATTTTCAATCAATTTTATCCTCAAACGATATACCTAATAACTATTTTCTGATAATAAATATTTTGAAGAACTCTCATATTTTAACATATTCAACAACACTAGCTTGTGTTTTTGGTAGATGAGTTTTATATGGGAATAATTATTTAAAAATAGTTGTAAAAATTTTAAACAATCAGATTTCTTTAAATATGATAACTACAAATAATAAAATATAATTATTTTAATAAGAATTTTATAAAGAATTGAAATTTGTTTGCTTCATTTTTTCCTCACTTGCAAATAAACGATTTTTAGTCATCTATTATTTTAATAAAAATCTTTTGCGAGAACAGTTTGTCATCGTTTTGTTTTATTTAACATTTACTATTTCGGTTGATGTCATTTCTTTGTTAGGATAGAGTTTTCTTCATTTACTAGAACTTATTTTTCTACTTTTGTTTCTGTTTTGATCAAAATATTAGGCGAACCGAATAAGTCTATTAAGCTTTATCAATTTATTGTTTTGGACAACATTTTTTTAGATTCCTCTTTTCTTTTAAAGACTATTCTATTCCATTCTAATTTCCCCAAACCGACAATTCTTCAATGCTATAGAGATGTTACTATTTCGCCAGTTCCATTTTCATTATTTTATTAATTCAATAATATTTCAATGTTTATTTCATTTCTACTTCCTTTTGCAACTAGAATTTTATTAATAGCAATTGCGTTTTATAGTTGCCGTGTTATTTAATTTTTTAAATTAGCTTAATTAGTGATTGCTAATAAATAAAACCCTTTGAATTCAATAGTTTTAATTTAATATTTAAATTTCGCATACATAAGTATTATCGAACAAATTAAGTATTCTTTTCATGCAGATTCAAGTATTATTACTTTAAGAGTCAAGTATAATTTCATGAAATATATTTATGATTAAATGAGATATAAATTTATATATAGAATAACTACATTGCTCATTCTTAAAAACAAATCCTTTTATAGTGCTAACTATTTAAAATATTCGAGAAGAATATAAAAAATTAAACTTGGGTGAAGTATGACTGGTTGACCCTATGATTGTTTCAAAAATTTGATTAAAAGTGGGTCTTAAAATTTAATCATGTAAATTTAATCCATAAAGTTACCTGCATCTTTAATATTAGGAACGAAATTGTTTGAACTTTCAAAAACAGCTGCTCCAGGTTTGATTTCGAAGTCTTAGAAACCTATTTCACAACCAAGACCTGGGTACTTTACGTATAACTGAAAGTCTTTGCATACTGAAGTAAGTAATCCTTGCGAAGATCTTGATACTTGATTTCAAAAGTAAAAAAAAAAGTTTTGTTCTTGCAACTCAGGCTACACTAGGATCAATGCAGTATAGCATTTCTTCGTAAAATTAGATTTTAAAAAAAGAAGTTTTATAATCAGAACAGGCCCCCTCAATTTTTTTGGGAACTTTTCAAACAGATATCATGAAATTTCATATACTTTACTGCAGCACACTTTAGAATCTATACTACAGAAAGAATATTATTTCTGCATGAATCGATAGAACAAAAGTCTTTTCTTCAATTTCTTTACAAAAGAAAAGCTGCTTTGATGTAGAATGTAGTTTCTTCACATTCTCCGAAGAAAATTCCATATAGTTTTTTGGAAAGAAATTGGACATTTCGAGAGGAACAGAATCCGACCTGTAAACACCCCAGCTTCGAATTCAACAGAAGATTTTTTTATCTATTCTGAAAATTGAAACGCATACGAAACTACAGCTGCTACTCATTCTTATTCTGTCAGCACTCTTTAGATGAAAGGCAGAAAATCTAAAATTTAATACTTTTGGAATATCATTTGCGCTCTTTCGAGAGAAAAGTGCAAGGAGAGGCAGGCACTTATTAGGCTACTTGAAAATTTAATCTAAATATTTTGCTTAAATGTCTTTCGAATGTTCTTCAGCATTTTGCTATATTGATTTTAATTTTAAATTATCTAAGTTGTAGTTCTGTTTTAACGAATTCTCCAGACATAGGGGCAGTGGCGACTCTTTCATTAGGGTAGCAGAGCTGCAGCAACCCCTGAAATTATTTTTTAAACTTATATATTTCGTTTTGAATTTTATTTGCTTATTTATTCACTCTCAGAATTCAATGAATTACGAAAATGCGAAAGAAAAATAATAAAAAATTGAAAGAAAGCGTAAAATGAATCCAAACGAAGAGAGACGCAGGGCTGAGCTGAAAAATAATCTGCTATCCCCCGAAATCCGTTCACTGAGCAGAAAATCTAGAGTGAAAAAGCAATTCTTTCTTCCTTTAGCTTAGACGGGCTATGGGCTGAAAGTCAACACATATCTGGCTGGCACGGAGCCAACTGAACGAGAGAAAGATGCTCGTTTTATTATATTTTTCTTTTTTTCCTCGCTCCCACACATGTTGCAATCTCATTGGCTATTTGTGAGTTTCGGTTCGTGTTGCGACGATAGATTCAAGCAAATAATACTATTCTAAACTTTCAAATTTTTAGAGTATATCAGTAAAAAATTTATTTAATATGTTTTAGCTTAAAAATAAATTTTCTGTACATGAGTTATTTGATATTCATTTTTGAATGAGTGTTATCGAGTGAACTGGGCAAGGAGGGAAGTGCATATGTGGAGCTCCGATTATTATTATTTTTTTCGTCAGAGGAATCGTCACATCCACATTCACTTTATTTTTTGTTAGTAAAACTAATATAAAATGTTATATGCTGTTTATTTACTTTCTTTGAAAAGCAGGAAATTTCACATCTGGATTTGGAATTTAAAAAATTGGCCTACTTGGTTATAAAGTAGCTTGTGAAATTGTATTCTCTTGATCAACATCTTTTTGCAGCCCTCCTCGTTTCCATGCTCACGAGCCGCCACTGCATACGGGATTCAAAATTCAATATAGGAACTGTTAGAAGAGGCAGGAAACACAAAAATAAGGGAAAATCACACGTAAAAAATAATCGAAGATCTAACGCCAACAGAATAAACTAGAGGGCGCTGTGGCTGTTTATGATCTTAAGACATTTAAGGTTACGACTGGAGAGCATACAACGATCTTGTCTCAAGAATCTCCATCCTCCGAAACAAATGTCCGTGAAATGAAATATATTTTCTAAAGGGTTCGACTTGCCATTTTTGAATCTTCGTGCATTCTCTTGCTCATTCGGGTAGCTTTTCCGACCGTATATTCCTTTATGAATCTGATTTATTTTTATGCATTCTATGTTCCCTAATAATTTGCACACTAAATTTTGAATCAGCCTGTATATTTCCGGTAGTTAAACATTAAAAAATTTATGTGGATAATAACTGGTTTAATACATTTTGCCTTCTTCTCTTTCTTCTTTTTTAATGCAAAAAAGAAGAAATCGCAGTTTGAAAATTTTGAATAATATTTTTTTAGAATTTATATAAGTTTATAATATTGGAATAGTTTATAAATTTTTTAAAAATATTTTTGGTAACAAATTTTGCAGAACATGCTCCAATTTTTCATAAATGTTTTTTTTCAACTTGTTTCTTAAGCAGGGAATTATTTTAATTCTACATTAACCGAATATGTGCGTTAATGCTTTTGTCTAAGAGGTTAGAACAATCTTTATTGGCATGTTAAGCATCCAGGGAGGAGTTCTGTTTTAACGGCAAAAAGGAAGTTGTTGCACATTTCGCAAAATAATATAAAATAATAATCAAAATTTAGGTATTGTGACTTTTTCTCGAGCCACAATAAACTTTTTCACTTTTTCAAGAGGATATAATTTGATGTTAAAAAATGCTTCCATTTTCTCAATCCCAGATACTGAGGTAAAAATGCAACTAATGGAATATTTTGTCTCGCAATAACCTGTAACTTGATGTGTTAAACGTAAAAGAGCCAATGAATTTGTAAAAAAAGAATTTCTCATATACCTTTCTTATTAATCAGCATCCTGTTGTTGTTACTAATCCCTCTCTGTCTAGCGGCAGCTAGACACCATCCATGAGCCCACTCACCCTCAAGAAATCGAGAGCAAGCAAAGGATCCGTCTCGAAAGTCTCCCTAGATAGGCGAAGACAAGAGAGGATGTGCTCTGGGGACGCACTCGCTACTCCACACTTTGCGCAGACCGGAAAAACTTTGTTACCGTGGCTGAAGGAGCAACTCCTCAGGTGACCGCTGACAAATCTGGACAGCGCCGTCTGGTCTGCTCTGTCACAGGAAAGGCCAATGGAGCCACCAGGACTGCTCCGCTTATACCAATCATGGGATGGAGGGACCCTCCACGTCTTTAAATCTTTGTTTTTTCTGATGGAATAAATCTCGTCAAATGTTAAGGAGGGGGTTGAACACAAAGGTTCAGCCGTGCCCTGCTTCGCCAAATTGTCAGCAAACTCGTTTCCATAAATATCCACGTGGGAGGGTATCCATTGGAGGTGCACCTCATGATCCACGCCTATATGTCTAAGTAATCAGCATCCTATAATTAATTAATGATTATATTTTGCACCGAAAGTTTTCCTTAATCGAAATGGGGAGTGAGAGTTTTATGCAACGATATTCCTTCATCTATTACATTGGTTTGCCACAGAACCTTCATCTTCCTTTTAATCATCGATAATTATCAATAACTAAAATCTTAAAAAAATTAACAATGGAAGATTTCTTAGGATCCTTTTATAGAGTCTATATTCCAAACTTATTTAAGAAAGTTTATAAATTTAGAAATATGATAGAGCTAAATTTCGTATAATGAAATTATTCTTCTCTTTGTTATGCGCTGCAATAAGCCCTTAAATGGAACTTAAAATATTTTTTTTTTGTATAGAAAATAGCATAGTAAAAGTTTTGCTTGGTATAAAAAAGATTATTTTAGCATTATGGCTCATAACATTGATTTCTTTTTTCTGCTACAAACTCTATTCAGTAGCAGAAAATATTTTATAAGGTCTTTTGTATACACCAGACATATTGTCTGGGCTCTTTTATATCTATTTTATTGAAAGAAAAATTGGTAAAGGCCATGGAAAAGTTCCCGGACAATTTTATGTGAAATAGAATATTATTTTGAATGAAAGGCTATTTCTCTTGCTTAGAGGATTTTTTCTTTTAAACTACTTAATTTTAATTTATAATTAACGATTTTATTTGTTGAAATAATTTTCATATTTTCATTAATTACATATTCAGGGAATTATTTGTACATAGTAACTTCAAAGTTCTGTTTTTACCAATAAATTTTTCATTACTGGGAGATTAATCGTTGTGGTAACAATCGTTCATATTGTATCATCCTTTATCGCCAAATTTGTTGCAAGCTCGCCAAATTTATCGCCAAGTCGCCAAGTTTGTCGCCAAGATTAGCATCTCAGGGAAACGACTTTATAACTTTGTAACAATATTATTAAAAGTTTCGAAGTTAGCAGAAGTTTTACCAAAAAGTTGTATTTCGTAAAATATTTCGAGTTTTTGCTTATGTATAAGCAAGTTAATTGAACAAAACAGGAGGTGAACTGAAATTATGACTCAATTTAAATAACAAAAATTAGGGAAAATAACGATCAATATATACACAAAAATTAATACGATACAAGTAAACAGATTAAGCAAATAAACGTGAGCTAATCTATGGAGAGCTTCTTTTATCAGAAAACGTTGCGGAAAACCATCTAAATTCGACATGCTGTTCTCTAAATGCTAATACTTTCCATTCAGCCTTAAGTTATGAATTATTAATATTTCAGTAAAGGCTGTCTTTAGTTTTATGCGTGCGATCAGGTATCAAAGTGGAACACAATTCATTTTAGTACAATGAAATAAATCGTATCTCTCTTTGCATTCTCGAATGCGAGTAATGTATGTAAGGAGAAAATATTAGAATTCGACCTCGATATTTGTTTCGATCCACTGGAAATCAAGAAGTACATTCTTGAAATTATGGTTGTCTGTCTAACTGTCTTTGAACGCAGTAATTCGAAAATGGAATAACCTAGATTACTTAAATTTGGTTCGTAGTCGTTATAGAAAAATTGTAAATACATAATAAATTTGTATTATAATTTAGAGTAAAATTGTATGTATCAAATTTTGGAAGAAATAATTAAAGGGAAGTCTGTCTGCCCATCGCATATGAACACGTCAGCTTAAAACGAAACAAACTATAGGAAACTCTATTATTACTGGAAAACCAATTAACCGGAAATATTAAAATAACGGCACTGCAATGACCTAAATATAAATCCAAAATTTAGGCCTATGAAATAAAAAAATTAAAACCCCGTCGGGAATCCGGAAGGTATAGGCAGATTCCTTTTGTCTGGAGATACAAGGAAAAGAACATTTCGTCCTCCATTAAGATTAGAAGAACAAAGGAGAGGAGAAAAGAAGAATAATAGAGACTGGAAGTGAATGTAAATGATGAGAGCCTTCTAACAAGGCGTAACATGCATAGGTTAAAAGGCAGTTTAAATTAAAGGGTTGGTGGAAAATCCCTTTTTAGCTCATAATTGCTAAGCATTTGTTGCTTTCAAAAAACTTTCAAGACAAAAGTTGTTCTTTATGATAAGACAATAATTCGCCTAATTTGAATTTTCTTTCTATCTTCAATAGTAAGGGAGTTGTGGAAAAATGAAAATTTCATCCCACCACCACTTCCACTCCTTTGAGGTGTATAGCTCATCTACAAAATGGACCGAGATTTTCACCGTTCTTACAACATATCCCTCTCTTGTTAAAATATATGTTATATATATATATATTATCACAATCAATAATCAAACTTAATGAACTATTTTTTTTTATAAAATATTGCACTTTAAATTAAAATAATATAAAAAAATTCTGAAAATGTATGAACTTTTGAACGAGGGGTGGTTTTGAGTTCTATGGGTCTTGATCGATGAAGATATCCATAAATTTTCTGGAAGTCATGTCATGAGAACCATTGCAATAGGTAGATTTCCTATAAGGAATCTACTTAAAATATATAGTGGGTTCATAAATAGGAGGTACATGGTTGAAACGATTCGAAAACCAAGGAAGTTATGTGGGAGGATGGATATGAAGGATTGCAGATATCTGTAAAATTTAATTTGTCTAGCAATGTTCATCTTTGTTAGTACATGATATTATGAAACTTCATATTTAAATTCAGTAATTCATTTAATTTCTTCAGTGAATTTTTAAGACTTCGGTACTTGTAAGCGGGTAGACATTTGAAGATATATGTCATCACACTAAGAAATGCGTAATTTTCTTATGATAATATGTATGATCATTTTAAAATATGGTTTAATTTTGTTTAACTGAAACGTAAAATTACGTGTATGCAGTAATTAAGTAATCTGTATATATAAAACGCTAGCGTACGTGGCACAAAATAGAGGTTAATTTCTCTCTTGCCGATGGCAGCGATTGGTTTGTTTACAAAAAAAACGGTACCCCCCTTCCTTTTTGGCTTAACTTAATAGGCTACTATATTCGTTCGTAAAACAACTTCTTCTCGAAAAAAAAATCATTTTAAGACGCAGAGTTCACAATATTTCATAATGAAACTTTGGATGAAATTAATCAAAAGAGATTAGTTAGAAATGAAGCAGTATTTAGGCGAGTCAGAGAACGTTCAGATCGTCGTCAGAATAGTTCAAATCAGCGTAGGTTGAAATCGTGTTAATTCACAAATTGAAGTGAACATCATGGAACTTTCATTTGTGAATATTGTGTACTTTTTCGTTATACGCACACCGCTTGGGTGCCGTTTTTTTTTGTCTTGGCGCATTTTCTTGGAGCACTGAATCGCCGTCCTGGCTGAACTTCTTTCCTCACAAAAGTTGACGCGCGTTATATTTTTGGCGTGTTGAAGCGTCAGTAGCTTGAAAGTGCCAGTTTGGCCGAAAATGCATTGTGTGCGTACAACGTAGAGCAAATGCTCAACGTGGGATCAGCTGGTTTTAAATAATCTGCAAGGTTTCTGTATCATTTATTCAACTGTGGCCGATATATCGAGAAACATGACCAACAGACTTAACATGCTACAATTTCTACAGATGGCATCATAAAATGCGAAAAGGTAAGTTCTAGCTCCATGAATTCATTTATGCGGAAAAATCTTTTACACGGCATCTGTGAGTTCCCGTTGTTTGCCACATACGAAGGATTCTACTGTAGTACAGTTTACTTAGAAAAATCTCCCGTTTTGAAGCTTCAGAGGGTTTCTTTTACAAGAGGAATCTCCTAATATTAGCTGTGATCAGACAATCAGGACAACCCCTGAGCAAGAACCTCTCTCTCTAAATTTCCACGCTACACCAGCGGGAGGACGTTTGGCCTTCACATTCGATTTTAAAATGCATCAGGCTCACATGCAAAACGGATCTCTTGTTCGAATCTAGAACTTCTAGGGCCGAAATCAAAGATCTTATCAACAGGCCAAAATTTAAAAAGACTGTGATTTAAAAGAAACTAATGGCACAATTTTCCACGAAACTTCGAAATAAAACATGTATTTTAGATTACCGACATCCCAAGCTAAAATTTTAGAGCATAGAGATATCAATATTCAGTAATCCCTCAGCCCTCTTTGTGAAAACAGAGATAACCATAGAAAGCTCTGTTTTTTTTTTATTTTTTTTTATTTTTATTGAGATGTGTAAATGGAAATAAAAGGGAAAGTTGACATATGCCAATATGTTTTTATCCTTTCAGGTAAAACGAATTTTCTTAAAAGTATTTTTGTCAGAATTTACCAATTCTACTTCTAAGTGTCTCTCAAGAAATATAGCACGTCACGAATTTAAGAGGATTTGTCATTGGTTTTTGTTTATGTTACGAACTCATTTTATTTTGAAAAGAATAAAAAAAAATACTTTCTGTAAACTGAAAAATTTTCTGAAATCGATTTCCTCTAACAATGATTCTAATATAACAAAAGCAGAAAGTCACTTTAAAAAATTAAAACACAAGTCTTCTCTATAAATAAAATAGAAAACTATGCTTAATAAGTATCAGTTATGAGTAAGTGAAAATACAGTAAGATATGAATAAGTGAAAATATTATGTAAGCGAAAATTAAAAGTTTTATTTTTAATCATATTATTTTTTATTTTTAAAAATTCACTGTTACGAAATAATCACACCTCTGTTGATTTTTTTAATTTAGTATTTGTTAAATTCATCGAGTAGTTCATTGAAGTTCGATTTTTTTAAAGATATTAAGCAGAAATTTGGTACGACATAATTGAATGTTTTATGTTACTGAATAAAAGTAATTATTTCAACCCTAAAAAATGCTGAAAGTTTTTCTTTTAATTCTGCTAATTCTGTTATAAAATGAAACTTCATTTCCCCCCAGCTAACTAAGAATAAATATGTTAGGTAGGTAAATTTATTTTAGAGAAATCGGGGAACAAAACAAAATAGAAAAAAAAATAACAAGATACGCATAGGATAAGACTTTTGAGTGTTTTAATGTATTAATATTATTAGACATCATAGAATTTCAGAAAAATAATTATTATTAATAAACAGTAATCAATTATTCAAGAATTACCCTGATTAAATATTTGTATTTTAGCCTTTTTGTGTGTTTGTATAAATTTAGAAAGTAAATACGAAAGTGGTGCATCATCTGAAGAGAACTTAACTGAAATTTGTATGAATAAACTCATTGAAAAGGTAAATAAACATGATAAGTAAGCAATTAGTTTATATTGTTTTCTCTTGATAAATTCATGATTCATGATTTCATTTTTTAGCTCCATCAATATTTGCACAAAATTTATTAAACACATAGAATTAACGAAAACGATAAGCAAATATTTGAATACATATTTACCCTTTAATTTTTTTCTACTTCTGAGATAATGATATAGTCTTTATTATTCATTTTTCCTGAAAATGGACTCGTCTCCGGTACCAGGGGCGAGGTGTCCCGTAATCAAGAAGTCTTTATTATTCAATTAAATAATAACGAAATCCTTCCCAATGTTCAGGATACAACAATGCAAACAATAAGCAGAAGAGTTAAATTTTTCAGTATCTTAACGTGATATTTTGATGTATTATTATTTTTTAAAGATAATAGGAACACTTTTTGAAGAAAGCAAACATTTGATGGATTCTACGGAATTGCATTATGCTTTTATGGTTCATCTCCTAAAAAGCCAAATCAAAGACAGATCGCGCAAGCGAAACCTTTTTCAAACTAGCTCATCGATAGATATGCACTTCTTACTTCACTATAACCTCTCTCTGGGGGTACAGCGTGTACAGGGATGAGAAACCTCCTGATAAGTAAGAGGGGTCTCACTTCCACGGTGGGTATAGTAAGGTGTGAGGTAGTCACCTCCACTCCGATGACGGGACGTATCTTCTTCGGGAGGGGATGGGCCGTGGCCGGTGATGGCTGTTAGGACTCCAGCTTCAGTGCCCGAGTTGCTGTCGTGGCGTTCCGGTCATCCGGAATTTACTGCACAGCTTCGCGCCAGGTCGGGGTGGCTTGTATGCATTATCTCACTATAATACAAGGGTGTATCAGAAAGAAAGGGTTTTTTTTATCTTAAGAATTTTAAAAATACAATGAAGAAAGTGTAGCATATATGAAGGTGCATATGTGCCTTATTTATCCACATCATCGCATTGTTTGTTGAGGCATTTATTATACCAATAGATTAAAGAATCTAAGCTTTGGTGTTAGAAAGAGGTGTCCTGATGATGAAACCAACTGTTGACGGCTTGTTTAACGTCGTCATCTGCGTAAAAATTGTGCTCGAAAATGTTTTTTAAGCTTGGGGAATAAATGAAGGTCAGAAAGGGCCAAATCAGGACTACAGGGAGGGTGCGACAGAATTTCCTAGAGTCAGGAATACAAGCGATTTCGTGTAGTCCTCAAAAATCAAATTACATATGGAAAAAATATGGAACCTCACTTTCTTATATACCTTCATAGAATCGTCCGGATTGAAGCGCTAGATTTGGTATTTCCAGAGCTATAGACATGAACGATATTTGCATATTCACGTTCCACTTTGCTTCAGATATCATTGGAGACGCGGTGGTCTAGTGGTAAAGTCCCGGCTTCAGGTCTAGAGGTTCCCAGGTTCCAGGCTATGAGCAAACATTGCGATTCCGCCAAAGATCCGCCGTGTATATGGGCCTGTTGCACGCTAAATCATACGTAGTAGCTAAACGTTGATGTGGTGCGGAAATTTGGAGAGGGTGGTGCGAGCTCAAGCGCCGTCCTTGTCATCTGAACTCAGTTCAAAATTACGAGGTCGGTTCCAAATTATCCCCCACGTTGCTTCAAAACGGGACGTTAATATAACTGAACTGTCCAGATATCATTGTGACTAAAATAATTATTGTTTTGTTGCTCATATCGTGTACAACATATTATGAGCAAACATTTTTAGGCCAGTCGTAATTAAGGAACATGTTAATCCTAATGACAAGAAAGAGTGGATGCATATATGAAGGATAGTGGAGATGAAAAAACGGATTGTTTAAATGATTATAATAAAGCTGCTTAATACATCCATAAAGAGAAGATGCGAGGCTATATTCTGATTACAGCCAACGCTATTTATACTTTAAAAAAATGAAAAGTCGATATTTTCAGGTACGATAAAAGTACGTTAACATGCTTTATTTTTTGAAATATCTGAAAGTTATAAAAGCTGTTACAAAAACGAAATACATAACTAATATACATATAAATATTTTTCGCAGTTTTAAATATTCTACAAAATGGTTTCTTAAAATAGTGAATGCCATCAAAATTATTTACATGCCTATGAATTTCCAGTTAATATTTAAATGATGTTTCAATGAAATTTTATAGAGATTTTTTTTGTTAAAACTCATGAAGAGAAGGGATGAAAAATTTTCTTCTACAGATTTATTAATTGTGAGAAATCTGATGCATATTGCTTATATTATAAAACTCATACAGCTAATAACAGTTGATATCTAAATAATATTAAATATTCCATTGATTCTCATAGTGTAACAAAGTGAATGCAATTCTTTTCTATTTATTCGATGAAATAACTGCCCACGTCAGCTGTCATCGATAATGGAATTGTTTCCAAATATTAATTTAATGTATGAATTAAAACTGAAAACATTCTAAGATGTTTGTGACATGTTTTTTTATATTGAAATTATCTTGATCGAAATATAAAATTTAAATGTTATCTGACTTTTATTTATACATCAATGAAAATTTCTCATTTGCGATGAGTTTGATTAATAGATTTTTGCTATTTTACTCAAATTGATCACTGATTGCAAGATGTTTGCATGCAAATTACATTTCTTAAGCAAATTCGCATTTTATTCATCTAACAGATTTCTATAGCGCAAGAATAATATCTCGAATTTCCAATTGTTTCACTCCTTTATTTTTCCAGGAAGCTTTTTTAAAAGTAGTCAGTTTTAACATTTGTTTTTTACTAATAAATTTCGGAACAAGGAAAATTTCAGTGTGTTATTTTTCTCTTGAGGATCTATTTTCTTTCTTCTTCAGCACTTTGAAAATATACAAACCTATCACAATTTACGATTTATTTATTTACTGACCACATTTTGCAACCAGCTTGTTCGACTGGAATATTGATTGGTATGAATTTCAATTATATTATGAATAGATAGGTCTCCGAGATTCCCATAGCAAAATACGTGTGAACTTCGAACTGTGATGGACATTTAATCGGTGTACCTGTACACCGATTAAATTTCCTGTATTTCGTAAAACCTGTATTTCGAAAAGAATCCTGAAAATTTCATGTACGAAAATTGACAATACTTCACAACAAATAATACAACAAAACGGAAGCGTTTGAATTTTCTTTTCGAATGATTACAAAGATTCTTCGTACAGTAATACTTCGGTTTTCGTTGATTTCGGTTATTGTTGGTTTCCGTTTACACCGTTTGTCTCGGATTTCATTCGCTGCTAATTTTGCGAAAACAAACGGTGAAGGTGCGAGTATGGACAAGTTTGAGGCTGAAAAATTTGTGTGCGAATCCAAAGATTACGTAGAGGCTGAAAGAATTATCACCCAACACATTTTCAACTGCCATGAAACTGATTTCTTTTGGAAGAAAATGCAAAGAGGACCTACATTAAACTGAGGGAAAAGGCACTGATAGGACATAAACTTATGAAAGATAATAGTTTAATTCCTTTATTCTCTGGCTTTTGTTTGTGTGCGTAGTGATTCTAAAGTGAGGCCCTTAGTAGTGTACCATTTAGAAATTCCTAGAGTGTTTGGCAGTTTTATATTCATTTTATATTAATTTCTTATTGTTTTTGTATTGAACACTATATTTATTCTCGATAAAAAGTGTTTTTGGTAAGTATTTTGGATTGTCTAAAACGAATTAATTGGATTTAAATTGATTTATATGGAAATCCTTGCCTCGGACTTCGTCGGTTTCGAATTTTGCCGATTATTTTCGTACGGATTATCGGCGAGAACCGAAGTATCAATGTATTCTTTTGTTAGGCGGCACGCATCTTTAAGGTTGTCCCTGTTGGGGCATAACCCAGCATGGGGCTTCGTTTGTTCTAGAAATTGTACGCGGCACGGTTTCAGATATAAAAACTTCCAAGTACTTGGATGCGGAATTTTCAGTTCACGTCTAGCGCGAAATGATGATTTCTGTGGATTACACACGAAACAGTTTATAACTCTATCCGCTACATCCTGTAAAGCATTTGGCCTTCCGGGCCATTTTTCTTTTACATAGACAACCAGTGCCCTTATTTCGATGAAACCAAAGCAGAAAGTTCTTTTGTTCTGACATTTTTTGTTGAAAAGTTTTGTTGCTTTCTTCTTCGAAATCCACGAAGAACTGAAACAAGCGTTGAAGATGTCACATATTCTAAGACATTAAAAGCATTCTGCTCGTTAGTAGCCATTTTGAGAATGACTCGAAAAATAACATCTTCCGTCTTTCTACTACCCCATGCGATGGCTGGCATGCAAAATGGGGAGAGTCCAGTTCATGTCCTTTCCTCCCAAAAAGCCCCAGTTTTATAGGAGGTAGAAGAAAAAAATCGCCTTGTGATTAAAGAGTTAAGGGCATTTAAAAAGAAGAGAGAATGGAACAGTGGCAGTGTGTATGTGCATGTACAATTGTAACACATCGGTTCGGACAAGACTATTTTCAATTCAATAATTACAGTAGAGTTCCGCTAATCCGAACTAGATGGAACCTGATCGGATCGCAGAAAGTCCAGATTAAACGGATTTTGCCATAAATTGTAAGTAATACAAGACTTAGATGGGCAAAACTATAAAAATCGATGTTTTTTTCATAAATACAACTTTTAAAACAGCTTAATTTTAGTTTTGATACTTCTGTATACGTAGACCTAAGTTTTTAACCTACGAAATGATGTAGGATTAACAAAACATATTTGTACAGAATTAAAATACATACTTGTATATAGATAATTATTTTAAAATCCCATCCGGATTAACCTGGTGTCCGGACAAGCGGGGTCTGGATTAGCCGGACTCTACTGTAATTTTGAAAAATAGCGGCATTAGAGTTTTCCCCCTAAGTCTTGCAAAAACACTCATATCTCAAAATTAGTACTTTAGAATAAGTTCTGAGTAGCTTAACTCTACCAAGTACATACAAAAAATATGCTATCACATTAAGATATTTTCGAATTTTCAGTCTACTTCAAAGATTTAAACATATAACGTCACTCCTACACAACTTACACCTGGATCGAGATGAAACGGATTATTTCTCGGAACAGTTCGAAGCTGAATTATAAAAAAACACCTTTCCACAAGTGACGATTCAAGAGCGATTGTCAGGAAGGTGTCACCACACTTCAGACTTCTGTCAGAGCACTAACCCACATGTTACACAGAAAATATTCTCTCGGCTTCTACAAATGTTTTTCCTTCAATTTCGCGGCAAAAAAGAACGCTACTCCGATGCAAGATGACGCTTCTTCCCACTCAACAAATAAAGCTTCGAACATCCCCAGGAAAGAAATTGGACACTTGAGGGGGTGGGAAAACCGCCCACAAAGCATCTGTTTTGAAGCAGACAAGAAGTTTCTGCCATCTTTTTCGAAAATTGAATTGAATCGAAAACACAAGTTTGAGTCGTTTTTATTCTGTTACCAGAGTCAGAGAAAGGAAGAAAAATTTAAAAATCAATACCTTTGGAATGACAATAATCTACGACTTAACAGGTAAATATGAGTGAATTGTATTTGAATGATTTTACGTTGATTTAAGATATAATTGGTATCTACGATGAATTATTAAAACCTAAAACATTTTAATTTCTACACCCAGGAAAACCAACTCAGTGTTTTGACTTTAGAGTGACAAACATTTTAGTTGGATATCTGGAGTTCAACAACTATTCAACTTTATTTAGCTTTCTTATTTATTAAATAATAGCCATATTTGACGATTAACTGGTTCGCCCATCATATTAATAGCATATTAATACCAATTAACTTTAATTTAGCTATGCAACTTATTTAATTTTTAGTGAGGTGAACCTATTAATTGCTACAAAAGAAAACAATGCTCATTCTTCTGTAATAAAATAAGCCCAGAAACTTTTTGGAAGTAGTATTGTGTTTATAGCAATGTTTTATTACTGTAAGAGAAATTTTTAAGAAGCATTTTCAGAAGAACGAAGAAAAATTTTCCTTATCATTATAATCATTATAAACGCAGGAAATAATGAAGGAGACAAATATTCCTTTCCGAACAAAACGTATGCTATCTCTCAGTTCTCACGGAATGGGTCTGGATTGACTTAATGGCAATATCTCGTCTTTAGGATTGGAAGTTCACGGTTTCGAGACTTAAATTCATGATATGTCTTGTATATGGCTTTGACGCATTTGCTATCTGCCATTGTTGGTCAATCATCCTTATGTAGGTGTGGTTCGGAAGTTTGGCGAGTGGAGTGCAGTCACAGGTTCTCTTTATCATCTATACACAGTTCAAAATGACGAGGTCCATGCAAGACTTGTCCTGTTTCAGCTTGAAAGCGTCATGCTAATCTAACTGAACTAAATTGTTCTCATTGAAAGTGAAAAACATTTTGAAGATTGAATTGATTAATCAAATGCAAAGCTTAGAGCATGTTTTATTCACCCGCTTTTCATCTTAAAGGACCAGCATCAATACCACGTTGAGAAGAATTCTCCGAAAAATATATTTCAAACAATTACAAAGATTTGTTTAACTTCCTGTCCATTTTGTGAAAAATCACCCTAGGAAAAAATTCCAAAATATTCTTCAGGTGAAATATAATGATCTCCCAGTGCACATTTGCTATTAGGAAGGACTCATATTAAAAGTTAAAAACAAAATTAAGTCAATAAATAAATAATACGGAAAGGAAACTCGATACAAATATTAAACGCAAACAAGAAAACTTAATTAAATAATCTTTCAAAGCTATACTAACTATATCATCTTTCCAAAATGAAGAAATCAAAATACTTCTACGAATCCTTTTGAATGAAAACAACTGTATAACGGAACATTATAAAATTTAAACAACAACATCTATGCATAAACATTACTTCAAAGCACAGAGTAGCGTTGTCTCCATAATTAATTAGTTAATGGGCTAAATTACCATAGAATTTTCTTAAAAATCTGGAATTCCTTGGAAACTGTAATCCTTTATTCATGAAATCTTTAGTCTGAATTTAATTAGAATTTTTGTTCATTGGAATAAATGGATGGCACACAAATTGATAGAATAAATTCTTTTTATAAGTACACGCCAGATTATTTCTCCGCATTAATTCTGTATGCAAGTTAATGGATTTCTTAATAGATAATCTTTGCGAATTAATCAAAAAGTATAATAATGTTTCAGGAACAAACTTTCGTTGATTTATTTATTTAGTTTTTGTTGTGTTAAGATTTATTTTAAATACTTGTAAAATCATTAAGTGACAAAAAGAAGAGCTGAAAAGAGATTCATTCTCATGAGGAAAAAGTCGCAAGACAGCCATAACTGCAGATGAAATACAGCATCTAATCCTATGTTGTCTTTCGCTGTGTTTATTATACTACAGGGTGATTTAAAACAATCGCACCGATTAGAAATGGCTGGAATTCCTTGCAAACTAAGATAGGAAGAAAATTTTTTTAAACTAAATTCAGAATTCAACTAAAAGTTTTGATTGGTTATATAATTCAGGAAGAAGCTAAACGTTTTGATTGGTTATAAAATTCAGAAATAAGTTAAAAGTTTTTATTGCTAATATATAATTTCCCAGTGTAAGTTCTCTTGGTCACATGGGCAACATCCATGCGGTAACCCATTTCATTACCATGTGAAGCTGCTCTAAGCGTATCGTCATATTGTTCACTGTTATTATTAGTTCTCTTTGCTTTTTGAAATCGTCGATTTTAAATCCAATACAAATCATGAGTTATCATTTTTATGAGTCAATGACACTGTCTTTCGCAGGCAACAAAAAATTGGGATTTTACTATCGCAAAGAAACATTTTATAGAAAATAAACAAAATAGCCTCTAAAATATTTATTTAACGAACATGTGGTTTTTATATGGCGACATATTTAGCGAGTTATTAGGATTATTGGAATAATTATAGATATTCAGAAAATTACTGCAGATCAGAGTGGACATTTTTGTGGTATAAAAAACTACTGAAGCAATGTTCAATTTAATTTAATATGTTTGTTATATAAAAAGTATTCGAACTGTTTATCACAGCGCACAGTTTTATAAAACAGTTAAAAGTTATGTACATTTAAGATTTTATTATTCCAAAAATGCCGTTATTGCTGTTGTCAAGTGTAAGAGAATCCTAGTTCAAAGCACTGTTGTTCTTATAAACACGATTCGGGTAATAATATTCTTTTGACAGGAAGATGATGTGCTCTAGAAAGATCTGTGAAATTTTAAGAAAAACAACTCATAAAGATCCCTAAATCCAGATAAATTATTACAGCTGGAAAATAGAAAGAACTAGTAAAACCCTCTGGAAACTTCCCCACATTCAAACATATAAATCTCCACTTCTAAAAATAATGTGTTTAAACGTAAGCTCAATCTTATCCACTGACATCTTATTCATCGCTGTAGGTATAGCATTAGTCGAGAAAAAGGCATGTTGACAACAGAAATAATGTATTGGATAATTTAGTAATAATCAACTTCTGGAGTACGGGCTAAACGAAACCTCTAATACCTTCTCAATACGTGGATTTAGTGAAGAAACAAGGGTAGACTATTACGTTATTTGAGCTTTAAGTACCATCGTTAATATCAAGTTATTTGAGATTCTTTTTCGATTAGTTCTGGAATTAACAATTCTTGTCTTTCTTACAAGAAATAATAAAAGCAGTTATCACTCGTATCAATTTTCGATCGAGTTTTTCATTCCAACGTAGCAGTTCTTTCCCTCTTTCTCTGTTTTATAACTTTGGAAATAACTTACATCTTTCTTGCTCTGAAATTATTGCTGACAATTACACAGTCTATTCAGATTCAATAGGTATTTTATAATCCTTAGCGTCACTTCATCCTCACAATCATCCATTGATATTTAGTGTTTTTGACTTGCATAACCGCTTGCATGTAAGGGATTCTTTTATGCAGGGTGTCTCCTTCCTGTGTATCTCAGGAAATGAGTTGGATGGCAATTCCATAATTACTAATTTAAGATGTCCAATTTCTTAACTTATTTTATAAGGTGTGTTAAAAGCGTTCTTCACTCTAAAAGGCAATATCAATATCAATGGAATCTCAAAACTGAGGAAAGCTTCACTTCATCTAACCTATTATAGACTGTTAGTATAGCTTCCGTAACTGAAAATCATTCGATTGAGAATTGGCCATACTCGATTTATACATATGCATCTATTGTTGGCAGAATCTATTTGTCGCACAGTTTGTGTCCTATATCATTGATGAGAAAACTACGGCCGATGTTCGAGATGTGTCAAGCAAAGAGGTTCTATCCGACCTTCCATAGTTTTTAAAATAATAGTGTAATAGTAAAATCAATACATCCCGGTTCGATTTCCCGGTATACTCCTGTTATGAGCAATCTTAGAAATGCCGTCGGAGCTTTATTCATCGCATTAGTATAAAATAATTTTTTAAATATATTTTTACGAACCCTAAATTAAGTTTTATAATAAATTACTTTGGCCCTCCAAAATTTTTCTCTGTTTTTGAAAAAGTTTGCACACTCCTGTTCTATATCTTTTCGATATATCTTGTTGGATTATCTTCTTTTCATTACTTGTCAACGGTCTTACTATTTTCAGAACCCTGTCACTCTCGCTGATTTGATTCGTAGAGTTCCTCATTCACATCTTTTACCTTTCTTGCAATATATCCTTTTTTATTTTTTAATGAGCTTTTTGGACATATTTAAATCCCCCAAAGTTTCCTTACGACATCGTTTAAATGTCTCAAGATTCGTACAGCCTGTACTAACTTGGACATAAATGTCTTTTTAGATTTGTAGAAGTGTTTTTATTTTTTGATCTAAACCTTATTTAAAGACTTTCACTTTATTGTACAAGATTTTTCACAAATTTGTCAATGCAGCATAAAGAAATCTGGGACTTACACCATAAACCGCACAAAACAAATCTAAGAAAATCTAACCAAACCTATAATAATAATAAAAACTATGCAAACTCAACTGAAGCAGACTATTTGATACGCAAACCAGATTTTAAAACGCTGATAGTTACATAATATATATGTGTCTGTCAAACTTATGATACAAACAAATATTACACCAGATATCTAAACGTTTTGTAACTTCCAAACTTCTTAAAAATTTGGAAACGTTCATAGAATTCATATATGTCTGAACGCTTGTGGAGCAAATATATTAAGCTTATACCACGTAATATGTTTGCTTTGATATTCAGTAAACTCAATGCAATTCAGATTTCAGTATTTTGTTTTCGTATCCATCGGAAGCAGAAAATACAATCTCATGGAATCCCGCATCCGTATAAGCCTCTTTTGAGTAAATATGTTTGAAGATATTTTATTGTTGCATTTTTGTTTTAAACTTCCAGACATTTACTCCATTTATTCATAATGCATTAAGTGCGTTATGAATAAATGGAGTAAACATAATAAACGGAGCAAAGTTAAAAAATAAAAACAAGTTATTCCAGGTAAATATAGCGATAATTCTTTACCATTGAAATAAACTGCAATATTATAAATAGTAAACAAATAATGTAAATATTTAGACATAAAAAATGCATCTTATATCTTTTCTCATCCGGATGTATCTTCAAATTTAAAATACTGATTTTTCAAAATATTCTGCACTCCAATGACGTCCAGTAGTTATTATTTCTTTTAAGTGATAATTATTTTTTAGTTACAGTTATTTATTAGTTACTAAAAAGGAAGGGGAAAAATGAGAAGCTCGAGATGCTGAAAATAATACGATGAAAAGGTAAACCACACTGAATATCGTAGCAAAGAAAATTCCAAAAAATTCATTAAAAATTAACATATATTGTGAATGTGGAAAAGATTAATGTTGTAGTATTCATATCAGTGGTTCGTTTACCACTTTTGCTTTCACCTCCAGATTTTTTACCAAAAATATTTCTTTCCGTAGCTAAGTACACTGATAGAAATGTGTTTCTACTCATTTTTATTTAACTAAGCTAGTTTTGTGTTTGAATAGATGGAATTCTGTAACCAGTTTTTCACTCATTCCCTGATGTATTAGAGCTTTGAAATTTTGTACACTAGTATTTCTCGATGATAAAACACTATTTTAACATTTTCAGAACTGGATTGCCAGTTAAACATTACAATCTAAATTTAATTTAATTTAGTTCCGTATGAGTAATGTTACATTACACTTTTGAAAAATTTGATTTCAGATTTCCATAAAATTTATAATAATGAATTATAAATTACGGACTAAGAAGTGGAAAGTAATTAAATTAAAAAAAATTCTATTAAAAGAATGTTTTTAAAGACTGCATTTATTTAAATACTTTTTAAATTTTTATTATTCTAGAAATATTGCCCATTTTAACCCTTTCGGCCCTAATGGACATATACGTTCCAGAGGTTAGACTTCATTTCTTATTGGTAATCCCACTTTCTCGTGGTTTTTTATGTTTTCAGTGTCTTAAGGAATTAGGGAATAAAAATCTGATTAAAGAAACTTGGGAATACTCTCAGATTGCAAATGGAGGACTTATATTTTTGAGCACTTATCCCACTTAAGGGGGCACCTCAAATATGGGGATAAGAACCTGTCTTATAAGTCAGAAGACTCTCGCTTCCTGGTGAGATATAGTAATGGTGTGTGGGTCGAGTTACCCCTCCTAATGACGGGTCGTACCTCTTTCTGAGGGCTCGTCTCATGAGCTGCTCGTAATGGGAGCTATAATGCTGGGGACAGTGCCCTATTAATTGTAGTGGCGGCAGGATCATTCATGTTTTTACCACCCGCTACGGCTGGACGGGAGTAACTCCTTCATGGTTATGGTAATGTTTTTGAGCACGCACATTACTCAAGTTTCAATTGGTCTATTCTTTTAAATTTTACAGTAAGTAGAACTATATTTATGTCATAATTAGTGTAGAATAGGTCTTATTGTTCTTATTAAGTAATAATTAGTTATTTGAAAATAAGATTTAAGAAATTTTGAATAAATTCTTTTAGTGGGATATATTATCCCATTTGTATTTAACAGTGGGACAATATCTCCCATCAGTGATCAAATTACTACAAGATTATTGTTGCGAAGCTGTCGAGTTATTTTCCTGACTTGCTAATCTTATGGCAGGGAAGAGATTTTTACAGATGTTTAACTGGAATAGTTTCAGTCGACTATACCAGAGGTTTCCAACCTGTGGTCCGCGTATCCCCTAGGGGTACGCGAAGTACTATTTGGAGGTATGGGAAATCATGGTTGGTAATGGCGGAAACAAAGAATTAAAAAAGTTACAGAATTTTGTTTCCCCAAGTTAATATATGCTATTTACTAGCTATACCACTTAATTAGTTATTACAAAATGCAATTTTTAGCCGTCTTTTAATGCGAAATGCTGATATTACAGTACTGCTTTCATTTGTTTTGGCGTTCAACTATTATTATTTTAAAAATGGAACAAAATGCAAAATAAAAAAAATACTGTAAATGTTATTAATTCGAGTCATTTGACTCTTAAGCGAACATAAACCCTTAAAATTATTGATAAAATCTTCTTTGGTTGTTTCCCTATGACAGTAGGGGGTACGCGAAATTATAAGATTAACAAGGGGTACCCGAGGGAATAAAGGCTGGGAACCCCTGGACTATACGATTGGGACATGTTCCAGTCGTCTAAACAATTGGGACATGTTGTTCCAGTCGACTAAACGATTGGGACATGTTGTTCCATTCGACTAAACGATTGGGACATGTTGTTCCAGTCGACTAAATGATTGGGACATGTTGTTCCAGTCGATTAAACGATTGGGACATATTGTCTCAGGAGATTTGTAGGAAACGGGAAAAGTATAAAACTTTAAACTCATAGTGTACTTCTTTTAGTATGTCAACATTAAATTAAACTACTTTTCATAGTTAAATTTTAATCAAACAAAAGTCGGGTAAAAAAGAACTTGTCTTTCTCTTGACTATAATCTTAAGGTAAAAAAAAATCTGCCCAGTATAGTAATTTAGACCATCTATTTTACTAGAATTTACTAGAAAGAACACATCTCAAATCGCTTATCTCTTGAAAAAATATTTTCAGGCATGTAGAAATGTAATACTGAAGTTGTTATTTTTATCCACTTTCTGCAATTACTTCAGAAACGCATAGAATGAATGGAAAATATCATGCTGTAAATTACAAAACAGAAGTCATATTCTGTCTCAAAACCTTCTTAAGGATAAATAAAAATATCGTCACGGGAAATGTTTCGAAATGTTTCAAAATTCTGGAAGAAAGTTTCAAAAATTCTCGGCGTTTCAGGGATTTCAAACAATGTTACCTGTTGTTTCGCGTGACATACTTTTTGACTTATGCTACAGACGGTAGACAATATGTTTGTGAAACTCAGACATTCACCAACAAAATCTATAAGTTTAGAATAAAGATGAGATGTTTCAATGCAATAAACGACTTGCACGAAAAGGAATCCGAGTCGTACACGAAACAAAACGAGGATTAAATGTTGTCACTCTAAAGAAATAACTGTGAAAAAATAGAAAGTAGACGACTTACACATAGTTCTTGGACTGAGTCTTAATTCTTGGTCTGAAAATACACGGTTTTGAAAGGACTAACACAGTTAGCGAAATATAAGCCAAATAATGTTGAGCCGGAACGTTTATTGAAACATAAATTGAAATCATAACACTGAATTGTAGTTAGTGAAGATCTGGGTCTGTTTTATATTTTTATATAATTTGTTCCAAACGCAATGACTCTTTATTGTTAAATTAATTCAATGAAACGAAATTCGTTGCCCTTAAGTTCTTTGCTTAAGAAATTCTTTGCTTAATAAGAAACAACTGGAGTATTGTGCCTTCAACTTTGTCGTCTACTTACATAATAAAGCAAGTTTTTTTTTTTTTTAGCTTCGTCGAATAATGAAGAGAAATAACCCACCAGGCCCCACCAGGTCTGAAATTTGATACAAGTTTACTAGATAGCGTAAAAATCAAATAACAAATTTCATTTACCTTGATTTTTGCGTGTTTGAGTTATTACGTTCACATAATACCTTTCGTCATAGAACAGACAAACCAGGAGACAACCCATTGACAAATCTGGTCTAAATTATGATTCAACTCTACAATTCTCATGCTAACGCCACATGCTATATTTTGTCCATTTTGTTCGCTATGTTTTTGAGTTATCGTGCACCCGGATGCCCAGACAGAGAGGCTTTTCGTGAACGGATTTCGTCGAAACTTTGATAAAGATTTATATATGCGTTGTAAAGATCAAAAGATCACATACCAAATTTCCTTCAGATAGCTATTTTGCGTAGGACTACGCTCCTCCCATTGGGTTTCAGGAAGGAATTTGATTCACACGCCAAAACGCCACAAAAAATGTTGTATGGGAGATCTTTTATATCTCGGTAACTACATGTGTTAAAAACATAACTAATGTCTTATTTTAGAGATAAAGAGTAATAACAAAAATTACAAAAAAAATTGAAAATCGGAATTGTAGTTCAGTGATTACTGAGTCGCAAAATTGGGTAAAAATACGCATGAATTCGTAACGCGATCCTCCATATCTCGGTAACTATTTATTTTAAAAACATCACTAATATCTTATTTTATAGATAAAGGGTAACAACAGAAGTTACAAAAAAATTGAAAATCGGGAAAGAGTCACTCCAGTAAAGTAGTCCTACGCCTTTAACATCAGCGGCTGTTTGAAAAAGACAGCATTCCGTCATCCCCCCTCCTTTGTTGTGTTCATATTTGTCAAAATCATGCTAGGGAATTTTTTGAAGATTATAATACGTTCTATTTATATACTTCGTATGAGAGAATAAAATGGAGTAATAAATTTTAAAATAATCAATGTACCGAGTGGACAAAAATATCTCCACATTGTACTAAAATGAGGATGATGTTGTCCTGCTTCAGACCTAGATGAAAGCGTAGATGATAAAGGCCTCTTTTCAAATGACATAACAACAACATGAATAACGTAACTCAGCATGCCATCTAACAAGTACTACACAGTTTTTGTGCAATGTTGTGATGACATATTTTTCCTCCCTATAAGATACGCAGTCAATTCAACAATTAAATTTGCGAGGAGGATTTAATGTGTATCACACCGACTCCAATGGCTAAAAAATACTGCAAATATGAAGTTCAGAAAATGTTTTCAGTTCGACAAAATATGAGATCTTTCCAGATTTCTAACACTGCATCTAACTAAACTAATTTGCTTATTGCTTTAATTTCGTTTGTTGTGTTTATAATTATTCTCATAAGCAACCATTAAAGAAAGTTGAGAAATTAAGTTAACAAAAATTTTAAAAAAATCATAAAGAATTTCGGTTAAGCATGTTTCATAACAAGAAAGGCATAGAAAGCTGACAAAATAAGGTCAAAGTATGGCCTTAAGATATGGCTTTGAATAATGGATTTGAGAAATAGGGTGGATGAACATATTTTTTCCGCTACACTAAACTGGGAGTCATATTGAAGTGGAAAGCACGTTTTCTTTTGAAGCTAGATAGTTTTAGCTACTCTAGATTAGATAGCAGTATTTATCAAATGGTTCACTTTCAGTGTTTTATAAAACAGGCTGCCTAACTCGCTTTAGAGAAAATTGACCCAGTTTAGTTCTCAACATTTCATTTCAAGTCAACTGATAAATTGTAACGTGAAAATCTAGGTGACATATAAAATATAAATATGGAACTTTAATTTCTGCCTGTGCCAGACAGCATAGATATGTACCAGAATAATTTTTTTTCCTTGCGAGGGAACTGGTACAGATGTCGTATCTTCAAAGCATTGGAGTTTATTGCTTCGCGAAGCTACTTTAGGAAAAGGTCTAATGAGTCTAAAGATATTTTTCTATCCAACTATTCATGTGGTGGCAAAAACAGCGAAAATCTCTTATTTATCTGCTAAAACTTTCACTTTAAGAGAAAACGATGATATTTCTTGTAGCTGACACGCAAATCTACTTTAGGAAACGATCTAATGAGTCTAAAGATATTTCTCTATCCAACTATTCATGTGATGGCTCCATGAGTCAAAGAAGCCACATCTCTTGTTCTATTAAGCCAAAAACAGGGGAACTCTCTTATTTATCTGATAAAATTTCACTTTAAGAGAAAAACAATGAGATTTCTTGTAGCTGACTCGCAAATCTACTTTAGAGAACGATCTAATGAGTCTAAAGATATTTCTCTATCCAACTATTCATGTGGTGGCAAAAACAGGGAAAATCTCTTATTTATCTGCTAAAACTTTCACTTTAAGAGAAAATATTGAGATTTCGTGTAGCTGAAATCTAAATGTGGACCTTCCAAGTTCGCAGAAGTCATCCGAAGTAAAGATTGTCTTCTGTTCTGCACAACATTATTCATTGGGCAGAAATTCTATTCCTCGACGAATCGCAAGTCATATCTGCTTTCCATTTCAATTTTCTCTTCTCTCAAATTTTAATATACTTAAGAAAGTTCTTTCTAGTCCGTTGATCATCATCTTGCTCAATAGCACATCTCATTTTGCTAAAAGTTAGTTCAGTTCTTCTGAAAGTTTTATTCCCAGTGAATTTCGAAAGCCCACGTGAGTCGTCCTCGAATGGAAATTAAACCAGTGTCTCTTTCGCGCACGTGCATCGATCAGTTTCCGTCTGGACAACTTTTTTGAATTTCAATTCAAAGACAACTCGCCACAAGGTCAGGGAAAAAGAACTCAGTATTCATGAAAGTAGGTACATTCAAGAATATAGATTCAAGTATTCTAAGGTAAAGAAGCTCTTATTGTGTCGTAGATGACAAAAGAATCCATTCTATCTTAGCCAGATGTTTAGTTGAAGTTCTTTTGTGCCAGTTAGCAGCAGATTCAAACTTAAATTACAGAAAAGTTTTTTAAAATCATTTCTGAATTCTAGATTTTCCCTTACGATCTAAATGTTTTACTTACACTTGAATCGTGTATAGTAGGTATATGTTATAAAAATTATCATATAACAACTCGCTAACAATATGCGCAGTTATAAATTAGAGTCATGTTAATAAGTACTATCTGTTATAAAATTTAACATATAAAATCTCTCTAGAAATATGCGCAGTTATAAATTAGAATCATGTTAATAGGTACAATCTGTTATAAAAATTAACATATAAAATTTCATTAGCAATACGCGCATTTATAAATTAGTCATGTTAATAGGTACTATCTGTTGTAAAAATTATCATATAACATCTCACTAACAATATGCGCAGTTATAAATTAGACTCATGTTAATAGGTACTATCTGTTATAAAAATTAACATATAAGATCTCACTAGCAATATGCGCGATTATTTATTGGTCACGTTTGAATTTACATAAATTCTTCCGATATTGCAAGGAATATTCGAAATTATCTCTCGTGTTGTACGAGACACCACGGCGTTTTAATTTTTCCGAAGACTGGAATATGGAATTCGTTATTGAGGTCTTTCAAGTCTCTATTATTTTATTCCTCTGATTCTTAGTCTCTTCCCTTCTGCTACTCGTTTAAAACATTGAAATTTATCCTCACTATTAATATTTAAATTTTTCGATTTTTTTTCAACAACGGCACTTGTTGCAAAAGCTGAATAACCGGCAGCTGCTCCTGAAATATTTATCAGCGTGAGCGAATATTTCAAAAAGAACCTCATAAATTTAAAATGCAGTAAGTAGTAACATCGTCTAAGCATCAAACCTAGGTAAAAGAAGTCGTACATCGTTGCTTGTGAAAGCATTACTGGACTACGCTTCAATTTTTAGACATGGGAGTTTTATTTGCGAGTTTAAAAAATCAATTCAAGAAATAACCATTACCGACCGAAAGTAGATAAAACAAGCGTAAATAAGGCACTTTCTTTGTGGAAAATAAGACATTTGCTTGATCAAATTGCATCACAAGCTGAACTTGAGATGAGGGAGATTCTAAAAGTGTTTTCTGTTTCAGATCATTATTGATTTTATATGAAAGTAAAGCGATGTTCAAATTACTTTACATACCCTTTTGACTTTTGCGTATACTTCTACATAATGAATATTACTTAAAATTTAATATATCTCGAGAATAAACAATTTTAGACAGTTTAAAAATCTAAATTTGCTTTCTGATGATGCAAGTCCGAAACCTGTTTCTACTAAATACCCTCTGTGTGTGGAAACCTGCTGCACATTAAATCTAATATCGAGGGGCAAACATTCTCCCGCTGGTGTTTCGTGCAAGCTTAACCTTCGGTCGGACACAATATAAAGGCTAACACGTTCGGACGCAACTCATCTGTGAGATTAAAAGCTAAATTTTTGCTTAAGCTTAAGGAAGAGCTTAGCAAAACGAACTATTCGGTCATACAAAGCTATATTTGCGTTTTTAAATAACTTTTTTTGTATTTCCTTTCAATTTCAATGAACAAAATGTGCAGGAATTCAGGAGGGAGAAGACGGTTGTTTTCCCGGAAGGCTCTTTAGCAATGAAAACTGCTGTCGTTGAGAGCCTGAAATAATACGACATTTTTGAGACAATATATTGGAAATAACGATCAATATCATTGAATTAGGGACTAAGACACAGATTTACGAACTTCTGGAGTTATATAAAAAGAAATATTAAGAAAAATTCTCGGGAAATCAAACATACATACACTGTAAAAAGAATCCCGTAAAATTTACGGTTTTAAACTGGAAGCTGGGTTGGTTGTGCAAAACCGTAAAAGTTACGAAGTAAATCCGTAGGCACAACGGTTTTTTACCATATAAGATCAAGTTTTCTCCGTAAAAATTAAGTCATCGAAGTAAGTGATGTCATCGACTGAATTGAGTTGTTTTTCTCCTTTTGTTCGAGTTGAGTTGAAACGTGCTGATGTGTATTATCAATTAATCAAGGCTTAATTATTAAGTTCAATTAATCTAATTTTTAATTGAACGATTTCGATGCAAGATGGTGACAAAACTCCAAACTCCTCCGGGCCGGGGATCAAAACCGCGTTCATAGAATTAGCAGGCAGTCGCTCTAACCACTAGACGACCAGGGACTTCAAACAATATGGTAAAAATAATCTATTTGAGTTTTAAAGTCACTATATCTCTAGCGGCGCCACCTAGCGGTGTAAAAATAAACTATTGCCAGAACACGTGTTTTAAGGTTAGCTTTTATGAGTGACAACAGGTTACTGCTACATGTATAAAGAGTTAGACCATGCCCTGTTTAATATGATATTTCATTTATTTCTTTGTTTTAAATAAAAAGGTTTTTAATGTGTCAGTTTCCTACTAAACGATACCCGTTTCATATGGAAAATGGTTGATTCTAAATCGAATGAAATTAAGTTTTTTTCCGCAAAATTTTAAAAGCTACATTACTCTTCAAACTTCTAAGCTTATTTTGAAAATTAGAGAAAGCATTAATGGTGATATATTTTTTGTTCCTAAATTATTTCTTTTTTTTGTTCATGCATAATTAAAGCCAATACATTCTCTTATTCCACTATAGCGGAGATAGAACCTATTAAGAACATGAAATGAACGCAATAAAATTACATATAAGAAAAGGGAAAGTTATCGTACGGAAAGCAATACCCCATGACGAAAAATAGAATTTGAACTGACAGTTTTAAACCGTTCATGGCTGGAGCGGAAAACGGTGAAAAACAGTTTTGTCAACAAAACAGCTTTACACCGTCAAATATACGGAAAAAGTCCGGGGAAAAAACGGATATTTTTTACAGTGTACGTAATCGGGCGCAACCAGATTAGCGTGCCCCTCACGTACATCCAGTGGCGGCTCGTCCATTAGGGTTGCAGAGCTGCAGCATTTTTAAACTTGTATTTTTCGTTTTTAATCTTATTTGCTTACTTTTCCACTCTCAGAGTTCAATGACTTGCGAAAATGCAAAAAGTAAAAAAAAAAAAATCGAAATAATAGGCATAAAATGAATCCAAACGAAGAGAGACGCAGGTCTGAGCTTCAAAATAATTTGCCCCCTGCCGAAATCCGTTCACTGGGCAGAAAATCCGGAGTGAAAAAGCAACTCTTTCTCCCTTTAACTTAGACGGACTATGGGCTGAAAGCCAACACAGCTCTTGCTGGCACGCAGCCAACTGAAACGAAGATAGATGCTCTTTTTAATATATTTTTCTTTTTTCCTCACTCTCACACAAGTTGCAATCTCATTGGCTCTTTATGAGTTTCGCTTTCGGTTCGTGTGGCGACGACAGATTCAAGCAAATAATACTATTCTAAAACTTTCAAATTTTTAGATTATTTCAGTAAAAAAAATGTATTGAATATGTTTTAGCGTAAACATAAATTTTCTGTATATGAGTTATTTGATATTCATTTTTGAACGAGTGTTATCGAGTGAACTGGGCAAGGAGGGAAGTGTATAAGTGAACTAATTTATTAAATTCTTAAAAGCACGTTTTTATTAGTGTATTAATGAAAATAATTTTTAAAAAACTGTTTCTTATTTTTTAAAAATAACTAATGTGGGATTCGTGCCTGCCACCACCAGATGGCGCAGCGACGCCCACATGCTGTTGCTCGACGTTACTGAGGGCAAGATGTTCAGTTCGAGGTCCGATGGAGATAGGCAAGCTCTCGCGTAGGCGAGTTCAACTGCCTTTAGCTCCCGCGAAGGAGAAACTTAACAATTGTCCTGCAACTGACCGCGCATAGTTGGTCGACCACAGCATGTATACAGCAGTACGAGGGCCCTTTTTCAAATTCTCCAACATTGGATGCTATTCCCATTTTAATAGTTCAACTGTCACCTATAAATATATCATCATAACCTTTTGTCAACATAGTGCAAATAAATGGATATGTTATTTCAACTGGGGTGATTGGTGTTATTTCAAACCCGTCACACCTACACTAATACATAATCTATCATTATAATTATTATGGAATCTTTGAATCAATATTTTCTCAAATTTCCTACCAGGTAGCGGCGCTCTTATTGAATAAAAATTTAGTTAAGTTAATTGATTAGTTGACAATCAAGTTCTGAAAATATTACAATAGTGTGTTTTCATTTAGAATTTACAAGTGTAAAAATTTCAAAACTTTTGCACACCATGAAGTGAATTTAAAATCGATTACGAAATTCTATTTTTACAAACACGAAACAAGTCGAGTTAAATTCAAGAGTGTAAAATTGTTGTTTTGGACAGTCTAAGCCTAAGCCAATTGAAATTGCTGAAAATTTCCAGATTAAATTTTGTTGCTCTTGTGACGTTAACCGTAACTGACAATATCTTCTTTTTTATATTTTGTACCCGAATTAGTAAAAATGCAAAACAAGATGCTTCGGCTGGAAAATATTTATTACACCTTAAAATTGTAACATAAAATTCGTATTTTGGAGCAATCTACATTATTCAAATTTGGTAATAATCATTTATCAAAAAGAAATTAACTTATTCAGAAAATAAAAAAGGGTTGTTTTTCAGTTTCTTTTGATGGATTATTGTTTTTTAAAGTCTGGTATTCTTTTATATTTTTTACGAAAAAATGTGTTTACAATTTGATATAAAGTATTCTATATAAAATTCTGTATAGTATCCTAATATAAAATTAATAAAAGTAGTGATTTGGAGAAAATGTATGCAACAAAATTGTAAGAAAAATATAAGAAGAAATCGTCATGATTAGCAATATTTTGCGTCAGCAATATTTTGCCTAATCACATACAAAGTAAATGGCATACCTTCATCTCAAAGAATTCCATGAAAGAGATTGAAGAATCTATAGAAATATAAATATCACAGACGAATCTATAGAAATATAAATATCACAAACGAATCTATAGAAATATAAATATCATATATGAAGCTTACGCCCACAAAGAGATAAAGTGGCGGTTTTGGATTAAATAAATTTAATAGTACTTTTCGTTCTGAAATATTTTATACAAGAATAAATATTGAAATGAAAAATAAGATATGTAGTTATTTTAGTTAGAATTTTAAAAGAATTTTTTGTATCATTACGAACACGACTATTATTTTTCTTTGAAAAATTAGCTTTCTATACAGGCACATTGAAAGAATAAAGAACAGCATCCAAATATTCAATAAGATCGATTTAATTAATAATTGTTTCATAGTTGGTAATGGAAAACATTCTGAAATCTTCTTTTGCGATTTTAAATGCTGGCAATGTTGGTTATTATTTAGTGCCCAAAATAGAAGTCCAAAAGGCTTAAAGTGCAATTAAGCCTCTTTTAACTTTGTAACTTATTCTTGAATAAAGCGGCTTATTAACTAATGGAAGTTCTGAATATTCGTTTTTAAAGCTTTTATATGTATTAAGTCTTCATGTATGTAATCATTCACGCTTGCAAGGGAAATATTCGTAATGCAGCACAACAAATAGTTTTTTCTACTTAAGCTCCGTTAATTAGAATTTTTAATCATTCTTGACTTTTTGGATGAAACAATTACCGTGGGGGCTGTAATTTGACAGTAAAACGTAATAGTTTCTTTTATACTCAAGAAAAAAGTGCAAAGAATACGAAGTTTTTGCCCTATATTCTTTATTTAATTCGTGGGAAGTACTCAAGTGGTATTGCGCTTTTTATGATTTTAAAAATCTGTTTATTAAAAATATACTTTCAAAATTTATAAATAAAAATATTTTCAAAAATTTAAGGCATCTATTTCCGCCAGAATCTCGTTTTCAAAGGAACACTTTCAGATTTTATTCGTCTTTAATCTGAATATTTAAAATCTAATTAAGGGGACGGTGGACATTATATAGCTTTTTTCTTAATTATTGACTTAAAGTTCTGAAATTTTGTGCACATATCTATTGAAACATTACTATATGGAATATATTTAAAAAAAATAAACTCAATAACTTAAAATTTTTTTTAATTAATTTTTTAATTTTTTTAAAACGTCCCATGCGTGTACAGCATAATGGGGTATTATTGTGTTATTTCATTGAATAGTTAATTTATAGGAAATATTTTTGTTTTTGTTTACTTAATTTTCATCAAAATTTTACATTTTTTCAAAATAAAGTGACTTTTAACTACCTAAATGAAGTCGAAACATAAAATGGATGCAAAGATTTATTTTAGTATATCTATCAGGATACCGTACTAGAAATGAAATAAATAAGAATTACTAAAAAATTAAGACGCATGGAGACACGTAAATCTGAAAAAATATAGTATTGAGGAAAAGACACTTTAAATATATGTGTATGCTTACATTTGATACTTGCTTTCTCTATACCATACACTAATCTTTTCATTAAACTACAGACATATTCATACTATCTTATTCACTTTTAATCGATGCGTTAAAATTTTCATGCACGTGTGTTTTCTAAATTATTATAAATAACTATTTACTCCCAACAAAAATAATTAAAATTTGCCTGTCCCAAGTCTCTTTGCCATATGATTTAGACATTCTTCTTTAGTAATTTTCATACTGTCATCATATACATTTAATTCTAATAAATGTTGGCATGTCTTGGTATCGCCGTCTGACAGAACACTCGTGCATCACATACTACTGTTTTCAATTGATCTCTTCCACAAAATTTCTATAGCTATCCATGGCATTTGATGATCCCACATAGTTTCCGCTGTATTCTGGCCTGTGGGTTTTGTACCATATGGAGAAATTAGCAGTGTGTTCTCCAAGATCCCTTTTTGCAGTAGTGCATTCAGGACAATTTTTCGAAAGTATATCTTAATCAATGAGGAGACCAGTCAAAATATCGATATGTGACATCAAACGAGACAGTGATATTAATAATACCATCATTTTTGTCAGATGGTGATGCTAAACCATTATAGGACAATATTTCGCGACGAGACCAGTCAAAATATCGACACTACCAATTCCATATAGTGAGGTATGTCAACGTTTCTGCCATATGCCATCATGAGAGACAGTAATATAAATAATACCATATTTTGTGTCAGATGGTGATGCTAAATCATTATACTTTCAGCGACAATTTTGCAAGACACTCGTAGAATGTCATTTTTGTGAGTATGCTTCCCCTAATACATTTTATTTAAACATTTTGAATATGTTTTTTACACTGCATGAATGCCAATAGCCATGGAAAAAACTTCCAATGTTGCGTGGCCTTTCCCAATTTTCCAAAAAGTTTCAACAAGCTTTTTATTTGCTTCAAAGCATTTGTCTGCATTATCACAAGGGCTGGAAAATATAGCATTAAATATTTTATCACTTTTTTGCATTTTAGTTCTATTTTTGATGAAAAGCCATAAGATGAAATGTAACATCCAAAGAACACATCTTGTATTCATTACATTTTGTATTGGACAGAAGGATAGACCACACACTGTTATTCATAATGGCATATGAATTGTTTTCAATTTCTTTTCTTGTTGATGCAGTGGTAGAAGGCAACACTTCAAATTTTGTGACACTCACATTTATAGATTCAGTGTGTAAACAGTGTTCAACACACACTACAATATCAGAATTTTCTATTTACTATAACGGTACAATAACAAAAAAAGCACACAAAGTGTAAAGGATTATTACTTACCAGGGTTTTTCAGCAAAAAAAATAATAACTTCAAAGATACTAGGAAGAAGGCGGTTGTCGCATATGATGATAGCGAACATAAAGACAACATTTTGTAAAATACACGCGGTAAAAATATCAACAAACACGGCAAACAGCAGTTAACAGTTACAGTTAAAATAGGCGAAAACTAAAACATAAAAATATTAATTCTAAAATAAAATAAAATGTAAAACAAATCGTGTTTCGTGTTTGTTGATATGTTTGTTTACATTTTCGGGCATTTTTAAAGTTTTTTAAATGCTTATAACTTTTTAATAAATTAATTTAGACACATGCGGTTTTGTGTATATGGTTTAGAAAAGTAAATAACATTTTAATATTACAAACATTTTTTTCTATATTTTGGTAAATTTTTGCCAATTTCAAGGTCCACCGTCCCCTTAAGTAAATTATTTATAATTAAGAGCATTTGCAAGACATTAACAAAAAATGGGATTTGAGAAAAATCATTAATAATTGACTTAACAGATAAAAATGTTGAGCAGTGGTACAAAAAATAGAGTTTCAAGTTAGATATATTTGCGTAAATAGGCAGAAGAACGTAGGAAAAATTACAATAATTATTACTGCAGTTCACAAATGGCAGCTATAAAAACATGTTTATGAGACAGACAGGAGTTTTAAATTCATTTTACATTTTGATGAGTTCTTTATATATTAAAATCAAAGATAAATCCAGACGAAAGAATATTCCGTAACTGCTTTTTTTCAATCAAAAGTTTGGATTAAATTTTGAATAGAAATAAAGGAAGTTTTATTTTCTTTTTAAATTTCATCGAACTGGGAAACAGACATCAATTACTGTCAAATAAAACAACAATTCTTTTTAAAGTTCTTATTTAACCTCTTGAGGTTACAAGACCAGGATTACTAAACTTTTCATTGAAAAGAAATGATTTTTGGACCGGTTGTGTGAAATTATTAATCAGAAATATCATGAGATAGAATTTGATTTTTTCAATTCAGTATTTAAAAAAATGTTGAAATCCAAGATTTCGCAAATAATTAGTCCCTGGAAATATGTTTTTGGTTAAATTAAAATAAACAATTGTGTCGGATGAACGTAAAAAATTATTAAACTCAGATTGAAAGAAAAACTATGATCATTTAGTTTTGCAAAATTATGCTTTCATTTGATTATTGTTAAATTCTTTTTAATGTTTGCTTTCAGATTCTAATTACACACATAATGCATGGAAAAAAAGAGATTTAAAATTATGAAAATTTTTTTAAATATACAGAGTGGTCATACATTTTTGGACCCATTTCAAAAATTAATAAAAAAAAATAATGTTACAGCTACGTTTTTTTTTTTAAATGAGAGCGAAGTTTTAAAAAAGTTTTTTTTTTTGAGATAGGTAACGTACCGTTACGGTGGAGTAGGTGGTCCTAAATTATTATACGACTCCCATATTGATGGCCATTATATGCGAAACTTTTAAAGGTAGAAGAAAAATAAAAGCATATGTTTGTAGGGAATTTTATACTCTTTAATTTGTTAAATCAATTGTAATTCGAAAAACTGAATAGTGTTTTAGATATTCAAGAAAAACTGAAAAAAGAAACCAGAAAACGCGCATCAGCTTCTGCTGATCGGTAGCCATTGAGTATGGAAATCTCTCGCTGTAGCAAATTTAGAACGCCGTAATGGTACGCCACCTATTTGAAAGGAAACTTTTTTATTTACTATCTCATTTTTCAAAAAACCGCAATTTTAACATTATTTGTTTTTTTCTTGAAATTTGAAATGGGTCTAATTATTTATGACCACCCTGAATAGGGAATACATATTACCCGAGAGTTCGAAGGAATTGTAAAATTGATTACACATTTTTAAAAAAAACGCTAAAAAAACTGAATGCAAGAAAAAAATAGTTTTTATTAGCTCGACTTATAAAACGGACTATTTACGCATCTTTGCACTAAACTTTTCTTATAATCATGGGCTAAATTCTTTTAAAGTTTTGCTTTCGAATTCTATTTCACAAAAAAATATGCATGGAAAAATTGTGACTCAAAATACGATGAATTATGCTAATACAGTGCTGTTCAAAATTATTAGAACGCTAATGAAAATTTTACACTTTTTATTATTTATTGTGAACCTTACTTCACATTTTTATTGGGTATAAAAAAACCTCTTTGAATTTTACGGAAATACGATTTTATTATTTGGATTTCGACACTATAAAAATAGGTTATTTCTAAATTGAATTTCTCACACAATTATAATTACGAGACTATTTCCTCACAGAATGTCTTTTTCCATTATCACTCATAGATTATTTGAAAAGAAGCTTTCTAATGGTATTTTGAAAAAAGATCTTCATAGCATTAACATTATTTTGATTTCTATTTAAACTGCTAATATACCCGGTGTTGCTCGATGTGAAAATATTTTAATATCCTTTATTAATAAATAAAATTTTATTCTTTAATTGATTGTCACGAAATCTTCTCTAAAACCTTCCTTATGCTTTATTATTTGGGAGCAAAACTTAAAATATAATATAACAAAGGGACACAGTTATAGCATATCAATTTAGCAATTGATTGTTTTGTAGTGTAACCATCAAATGCACGAAAGCGGAAATATATTTAATATATTAGCATTATAATTGTACATAAGTAAACTATATCAGCGTTCGAAGACATGCCAACCCACTTCTAAATAAATGCATTTTTAAAAAGTATAAGTAATATTTTAAATGAAAATAATATTTTTATATAAAATAGTATGATATTCATTTTCTCGTCTGTAACTGCATTTTTATTTAAAATGAGAATATCAATTACATCAAACAGTCTTAAAATCTCGAAAAATTACGTTTAAGTCATGTAAGATTGTTCCACATAATTCTTAAAAACCGTCGGAAGATCTTTTTTCCATTAGATATTATTAATATTTAAGGAATGACAAACCATTTTATTAAACACTGTGAGTGCAACTCACAGGTAAATAAATAAAATGGCTTAAAATGTCTATAATATTTTCATTCAATAGGAAATGTAACAGTAAAGATAAAATATTTCCTATGGAAACATAATTCTTAATTATTTAAAAAATTAATTATTTAATTTATTGTTACGTATTCTTCATTAAAACATTCCTTATGCTTCATAGCTTTTTATTTAAGAAAATTTAATCAGTAATTTGGGTTTTTAAAGCGTACAAACTATTTATGAATTTTCACCTTTATTTATCTTGATTTTACGACAAAACAGAAATTTCACACTGAAAAAAATTCCTCGTAAACAAAATTCTTCATTTGTGTAGTCGCTCGAACATCTGGAATGCCATATATTAAAAGAAAAGGAACGGAATTAAATCATTTTGAGATGTTCCTGTTCTGAAAGGAAGCAAATGGAAATATCAAACTTTCGGCTTGCAAGGAAATACAAGATTGATTTTCTTCCATTTCCTTTAGAGAAATCCGATTTGCCAACGCCGAATTTCACCAACGCATTTCCGGTATAAAGTTTCAAGATGAGTATCAAATGCTTTGATGGGATTCCGAAGACTCAGTTTCCCTAATTAATAAACAAATCGTCATGCTATTTTTAAATTAAATGATAAGAAAGAAATTAGAGAAGCAACTCTTGTCTTGCATGTCTCGAGAGAGATGTAATATATTTGGGAAAATCGATTTCTTTCGTGTTTATTCACTCAGTAAAGAATATCTGAAGTTGTGAACAACCTTGTAAGAAATGGCGATTCGTCTTGAGTTGCATTGAGAGAAACGCGGAAATGATGACAGTAAACTTGAGAATCTAGAACATCGACAGTTTCTCTAATTAATACGCTGTGGATTAATAGTGCTGAGACAGAAGACAGAAGAAGAAGGGAAAAAAATCTGTAAGATCTGCTCTTCTTCGAAGTCTTTAAAGGTTTAGCCAATGTCGTCATTGCGCAGTCTAGAGGGGACTGGAAGGTGAGGAGAGGAGTTCTCTCTCCATGTTTCAAAGAATCTAGTTTCGTTTTATTGATGAATCTCTTTGTCCGAAAGAACACTTTTGAAATCATATTTGTCCGTCTGTGCTAGTGTTCCTTAAACATCGAAAGACTATCGATACTATCGAAGCCACGTCAATAATATCGGGTTTTCAGAACTTTCGACTGAAACAATCGATAGTATCGACTTTCTCAAAACTATCGATAGTATAGATTGTTTTCTCCCGGGAAATACTATCGATAGCCTCATTTTCAGTCGATAGTTTCAAAACTATCGACTGAAATAATAGACTGGAAATATCGATACTATCGATATTTTCAAAACTATTGACTGAAACAATCGACTGGAACTATCGATACCATCGATAGTTTCAAAACTATTGACTGAAACAATCGACTGGAACTATCGATACTATCGATAGTTTCAAAACTATCGACTGAAACAATCGATTGGAACTATGAATAGTTTCAAAACTATCGACTTCTTCTTCACACTACGGACAGCCCCGCTTTTGAGATCGTGTGATCTCTTTTCGCAGTTTAGGTGGCTGCCCGTAGAAAAAAGCGATCAACCTACCTCGCCCCACGGGGCACACAGGGCCCCGTACCAGAAAGCCGTCCCCCGAACGACTTTATTTAGAAAGCATTATTACAACAATCAAAGTAACTATTAGGTATTACAATAAAAGATTATTTTTTAAACAGATGGGGTACAAAGCTGTGTCTAGATGCGGGTCTCCGACAGAATTGAGACCCGTTCTTGATTATATGTATACATGATGCATGTTATCGGCATTAAAAGAGCACTGATAGAGAAAGATTTCTAAATGCTAGTTGTGACATTAACATTTTTACAATTACTGGAATTTGTATTATAATTTCAATGTTATTGCAATTGGGTGAAAATTGGTTGGTACCATTTTGATAAGATCATTAAACACCAATTGTTGAGATTATACTCTATGTATAGGAAAGAGGTCAATGCCCCTTACCAAGGGGAGGCTAATAGGAGATAACAGACCAATTGGGGATAACAGGCCTATCCCATTTCCTCGATAACTAAAGTATTATTATTGTTAATAATCGTTTGATGGTTACAGCAATGGTGATATCATTCAGACCGAACATTTGTAGAGGTTATACTGGAAGTGTCTCAAAGAAGATATATCTTATGGGAGACCAAGTGCATTTGAAAAACAAGTTGAGATATGTATTACAAAATATGATGCCAATCGATGAAATATAAGGTAGTATTTACATATATAGAATAGTTTCTGTTAAAAATTGCACACAATAATTTTCTTTTACAAACCTGCATTCGCTGATGCTTGTTGTCGGCATTAACTGAACATTGATGGAAAAGATTTTGAATACTAATTATGACAATTACACTTTAACAAATATTAAAGTTGCATTATTATTTCAAATAATTACTATTTTGATTAAAACAGTTATTCCGGTACTCCGTTACATCGATGATTATTGAGATTATGCTCTAATGCCCCTTCCAAAGAGAGGCTAAATGGAGATAATAAACCTGTTGGGAATTGCATACCTTTTCCCGTTCCTCGAATAATAAGGTTAATTATGGCTAAAAATTATTCACAGCAATGTTAATAACATTCAGACAGAATAGTTTCATATGTTATACTGGGAGTGCCTCACAAAACATTCATTTTGAGTAACCAAGTGCATTTGAAAAAATTGAAATGTTACTTACAAATACGATACCAATCGATGAAATATGAGGTAATATTTGCATATAATAAAGAAGTTTCTGTTATCAACTGCCTGAAATAATTTTCATTACAAACCTGCGTTCGTTGTATACTTGGTTAGTTGTACTGAAAGATAGAAACTGTTAAATGCAACACTATTAAGTATTTTACTGCTGGGGTAATTGACAAGATGAAGTAATGTAATTGTCGTGATTAAGTAAAAAGTTAATGGGCTATTTACAATACATACATAATATGATAATTCTCGAATCATTTGGAGGTTAAGAGAAATATAATGCTATTTACAGGAAATATCCGTTTGTAAAACTTGTGATACATTTGGATGACCTATAAAGTATTTATATATAAAAAGAAAAAAAAAATGAATGTTATGCTTCTCTCTCACAAATATCTGTTTACAGAGATGATGAGGGTCCATTAATTAAGAAGTCGTTGTCTATAATAAAGTCCAGTAGTTGTTTCAATCTAGTCCTTGAGCCTGTGTTTTTAAGGATACCCAATTTCCATTGTAAGATGTTGGAATCACTTGGCTTTTTGAAATGCCAGCTCTCAGTTAGAATACATGAAGTGGCAAAGTGTAGTGGTGTCCCAATCTCTCCGCAGCTGCAAAGGTCGGAGTTTCGGAGGTTGAATCTTTTTAAGTATGATGTAAAAGGTCCATGTTCTGAAAAGAACATAATTTCATAACGGGACCAGTTATGTAGTTTGAAAGAAGGGATAGGTATGATTTCGTGAACTAGTCTGCCAACTGTTCCTTTGTCCCATTCCTTTTTCCATTCTTGTAGAATCTCCTTGTTTAAGATATATTTTAGATGACTTATTGGTTTTAGAATTTCCAAATTTGACCCCTCTGTTATGGCTCTTTTCGCCAGGACGTCGGCTGACTCATTTCCCAGGTGGCCAGTGTGTGCCTTGATCCAGCCAATATTGATGTTGTTTCGTTCTTGGAGTTGGAGTTGAATTTTTCTTACTATTGGATGTGGAGATGTGGGATTTTGTATGGCCTGAAGGCTAGAAAGGCTGTCCGACCAAATATTTACTCTGCTTGAAGCATTCTCATGATGTTTAATGGCTTGTAAGATGGCTTGGAGTTCCGCTTGGAA
>BGPR01004937.1:4659-24564 GCA_013235015.1 Araneus ventricosus
CTCTGTGGTGATCGTCTATTGTGTGTGTGGTGTGCTGTGAATGTCAAAATAAAGAAGAAAAAGACAGTGACTGTGCTCTCATTTAAAAATACCACACACTTAACTGCAATAATTAAATATAAATATTTTGATACCATGCGAAACATTGGTTTCAATCAGCTTATACTTTGATCCAGGAAAAATAAAACAGAAATGCAATTTGTTATTTCTAGCATTTCAACGTGCATGAGTTTTCCAAAAATTAATGACTATTTAACTATTAAGACATGGTCTCGGATGCTTAGCTTACTTCTTCTCAAATCATAATTTGTAAAAAATATATATCATAATTTCCTATTATTGTCCCTGCTGACGTCAAATTTATTACTAAAAGCTAGTAATACATAAATTTTCATTATTTCGTGTTCATGCTTAATTGGCTCGCACTCTTATTTTAATACAAATTTCCTTTCATTTACATTTTTTGATATTTTTCTCTTTTTACTTTCTCGTATACGAAGTATACAAAGAGAAAGTATTGTAATCGTCAAAAAATTCGAACTCGAGATTTTGACGAATCTCCACGTTTTAGACCTCCCTGAGTCCGAAAAACACAATTTTGGAATTATGTCTGTCTGTGTGTGTGTCTGTGAACACGATAACTCAAAAACTGTTAGAGATACGGGGATGAAATTTGGTATGTGGTCTTTAAACATAATTTGTAGGTTTCTATCAAATTTTGGACAAAATCCGTCAACGGGAAGTCTGTCTGTCTGTATGTTCGAGGTCATGCGAACGCTATAACTCAAAAACTTGAAAAGCCAGATGGATAAAATTTTATACACAGTTTTATCGTCATGAATGTAGGTCCGTATAAAATTTTGGGCCAAATCCGTCAAAGGGTTGACTGTCTGTCGGTCTGTATAATCGCATACTTGTTCAGTTTTGAAACTAACTCCCTGCGCATGCCTACTGGTGGCAATGCCTGTGCAAAGAAAAAGGGACGTTCCGAAAACTTGGCAGTTTGCCAGAAACCAATTCTGGAGCGATTTTGTAAGGAAGCAAACATTTAGAGAGTCTCGCCAGGTCCTGTTGCGCAAAAGAATGCGCAGGGGATTTGAATTTGTTTTGATCCTTCAAACCACGCGTGGTTCCAACTTTGGTTTACTTGCGACGGAAGTTTATTTGACGTCTTTTATTATTCTAGTTTTCTCTACATGTGTTAGGAGTATACGAGAAAGTTTAGGGGAGACCACTCCCGCTGGTTTCAAGTGCGTCTTCTTAAAGTTTCTTGTCACTTATTATGATAACATTTAAATACCTTTGAAAATCAAGTTACTTTCTTTCATCAAGATCTATAAAAGTATATCATCAGAAATTTCTGTCTCTTATCAGGTTGGAAAATTTTTCATTAAGCTCTCAAGCAACTTGTACCCTAATTCCAATTATATTTTATTATTAATCAAAGTAATAAATTCATTTTGCTGTCTTATGGTTTTTATAATACGACATTGTTTACTAATTTCGTCATATTGTTTTGATTACTACTGAATGATGTTAATCAATGCTTGTTCTAGATAATTTCATTTCGCTTTTTAATTTTATGTTAAAGTGCATATCGTTCATTCTTGCCTTCATAATTGCTAAATATGTGCATAAACATAAATGGATTTATTAATATGACTCGATTTTTTTATTATAACTACTAGCCACCTTTATGACCAGCTTGATCGCCGGAATGTCAACTCTTCCAGCTTTCAAACTATAAATACAGATTGCATCACAGTTTAAAATTTTACCTTGTTGCTTGATAAAACTGAAAAATATGAATTTAATTAAAATTGATTTTTATGATAAAATTAATTACGTATGTCGAACCAGGCTTTGAAAATAATGCATTTTAATATTAAATATATTGAGTTAAATTTTTACGCATGAAGAGGTTAACAAATAACAGCATGTGAGAAAGTTTGCAAAATATCTACTTCATCATATATAAAGGATAAAAGAATAATATGAAGCTTTGGGTGAACGAAATAATTCTGAGACGTGATTTCCATAAACAGTATCAGAAAAATATAAAAAATATTTTTTTAAATAAAGTAGATGTCAGAGTATTACAAATTATAAATTTCGCGAACAGTAAAATTTCTTTCGTTATTTCTTAGTCAGAATGCTTAATAGAAAAAAATTATATCAATTGTGAAATTATAATGAACCTAAATTTCTGACATTAGAAAACTAAGCAAAACGCGAATGAACGCTATCATATTTTAAAAAGAATCAATTTGTACCAGGCGCAAGAAAATTTTTTATTTTGCAGAACTTATTAAATGATACAAAAAACTATTGATTTCATGAGCGCGAATTTAAAAGAAATTATAAATTGCGTATCACTTCCATCTGCAGGAAAATGAGAATCTATTTTGGATTCATATGAAACATAGATTTAATTCTGAAAAGCAAATAATGCATTCAAACAAGTTAATGGACGAAATTTGTTTTAATTTCATCGCAACAATTAAAAGTGTAGACAGAATTCATGAAAAAAATATTTAAAAATTCAAGAAAATTAGGTAAAATTGAACGACGTTTAAATTGGTTTGATTAAAAAAGATTTTTTAAAATTTTAAATTGATGTAAAGTTCTTTTTCATGTCATAATATTTTCGAGATTTTTACGTAAAAACGCCAGAATCTCGATTCATTTTTAATCAATTGAAATGCTAATCAATTTTTTAAGAGCAAATCGCAGTAAGGTTCATATACCCACCCTCTAATGTGAATTTGTGAAAAATTTGTGAGCTATAGGTGCAACGATATTCATTGTAGAACACTAACAGACATACTTTAACTCTTTGAACTCGGCTATAGTGAGAATTCAAGGGCCTCAGAAACTGGAGTAAATTTTCATTGATGAAATCAGAATGAAGTCCTTCCTTTGTTTACAGAAGTTCCAGGAGGACTACACTCTCGGTTGAGCGATCAATTTTTAACAAAGAAAGGAACTAATTTTCTCCCGTAAAATTCACCTAGGCGACCGAAACCGCCTGAGTCCGGCTTGTGTCGAATGAGGTTGTTTGAGGCGGATTAGGGCTCGTAGGGTTAACACCCATTCTCTTCTATTATTAGTAGAGATAGAGTTTTAATAGTATGGAAAGCCAATAAATAATTTTTTTTTTATTATAGACCAAATAAAACGATAGTAATGAAATACAGACATGATTTTTCATTGACAAATATTAACTTTAATCATCGTACAATGTATAACATCTTTCTACTTTATTTCATGTCTATTATTATTATATTTTAGATGGTTTTCTATTTTTTGAATGCATTCATATTTCTTTTTATTTCTCTCGTCCTGAATTGGGTTGAAAACTTAGCAATGCATATAAACGGCATTAATTTACTGCTTTATTTCAATTAAATTATTCGCATATGCTAGAATACATAAGAATGTTATTGAAAAGCATTTCATATTTATGGTCGTCTGGATCTAAAAAATTCGTGCAATCTTTCTGAAAACAATACACAAATACCTTTCTTTTTATAGCAAAACAAAGGACACGAAAGTACAAATAGCAGATATATAAATTGAACAACTCTACAACTAAAATCGCAACATTTATTATATAAATAAATATTCAATATGGATAAGGAAATAAATCATTGTATAGCAATCAGTTTTACATTTAAAAAAATACCACTCATTGCACAATACATGATAGAGCGCTGAACCTTTTTAAACTACACTTCAAAATTTCGTTACTCATATGAACTTCACATGTATTCCTTAGAGTTCGGGCCACGAAATGTTACATTTAAAGCAATTTTTTATTTTCACTTCAAAAATGTTATGAACAGAGTATTACAATTCGTAAGCAAAACGTGAGATGATTATATAGTTATCATATCTTTAATTATAATTTTACATAAGCATTGTCCTCGAGACTAATTGCAATATTAAATAAATAAATGTCAATTATAAAATTGTCCTGTGTCTCTAATGCATGTATAAGAGTAAAGATATTAAATAGACGGTATGCAAAGCATTTCTCCTTTTTCTGCTACATTTTATGAAATCTACTCAATAGTTAAGAAATATTACGGACATATAATTAAAAGAATTGTCAAATATGTTAGCTACGGTGTCAGCATGAAATCAGATTTGAGTAACGTCATCATGTTTTGAGGGGAAGGTTGAATCTATGCACGCATATTAGCAAAAGAATCAGAGCGTAAACTTAATTTCAAATCTCATGACAAGAAAGTAAGTTTGTGCAATTATTTGATAACATTTCTCTGCCTGCACAAACAAAACTATAAAGGGAAACTCGAAATCGAAATTATTAACCCCTTCGCTTACAACGACGAGTCTGACACGTGCATCGAATTACAGAATTTTTGATATTTAAATTGGTAATAAAGTCAAAGTAACAATTAATTTTAAATACAAAAATCACCTAGAAACGCTTAAATGTCTCATGCATCCTGTACCATCTTAAATAGATTGAAATAATAATAAATATCCCAAATAGGTGGTGACATCTCACTAGGAGGTTAAATAAGATCGTATGCCAAGAGGTAAAAGAGAATCTCTCCCTACAACATTATTTTCCGGCGAAGATTTTAAGCGCTTGAATTATATAGAAAACTATCTCTCTTTCTGGAAACTTCTTTTTAATTTTTGAAGCATCTACTGTATGAAAAAAGGGAACTATGGGAAAAATTAAGATTTATAGTCAGTTACTGGCTTATTTTATTTAAAATTCGTGAAATTTGGGAGGCGTTAAGGGTTCAATCACGCCCTACAGTTTACATCAGAGGTCCCCAACCTGTGGTACGCTTACCTCTGGGGCTACGTGAAAGCGATCTTAGTGATGGCGGATAACACAAAGCATATGAATATTCCAAAATTTCGCTTTCCAAAGCCCATATGAAAAATGAAAGAGAAAATAGGGTACTTACGTATTAACTCCACCGAGGCTACAAATTGGCGGTAATGCGCCAATAAAGAGCAATCTTGTTTACAAAAACCGCCAAATTGGCGGCACTTAAAAACCGCCAAATTGGCGTTAATACGTAAGTACAAAAACCGCCAAATCTGTAGCCTCGGTGGCGTTAATACGTAAGTACCGAACATTGTAAGAGTCAGAAAGCCAATTAATGAAATAAGGAAAAGGAAGAAGTGGATTAATATCTAGCAATTGAGTCAATGTTAGCTCTCATCACAAGTGAATGCGAAATTATTTCAATGTTTTTTTCCTTTTCTTTCGACGTTGAATTATGAATACTATTTTAAACCAGCGGGAGTATTCTCCCCTAAACTTTCTCGTATACTTCTCCAAAAGGTGCCGTTTCCTCTTTCCCCGCGTGGCTAAAAAAATTCGAACCTACTGTTACCCAGAGTCCAATGACTATCAGAAGGTTTTTCATTGTAGTGATTGAAAAATATCTAGGCAAAGAATCCAATTCAAAGAGATGCGTACCGATTTTCCGCTCTTGCGGGACTCAAAGACAAACTGACGTAATTCGCTCCATAGCTTTCGCGTGCACAGAAGATTGCTTCCAGTACGCATGCGCGTGGAGATAACAGATTCTTTCCCAAAGTAAATTACACAGACAGACAGACAGTCAACCCTTTGACGGATTTGGCCCAAAATTTTATACGGACTTAAATTCATGACGATAAAACCATATACCAAATTATATCCATCTAACTATTCAACTTTTTTAGTTATAGTGACCGCGGACATACAGACAGACAGACAGACTTCCCCTTATACTGATTTTGTCCAAAATTTGACAGAAACCTACAAATTATGTGTGAAGATCACATACCAAATTTCATCCCAGTAGTTCTAATAGTTTTCGAGTTATCGTGTTCACAGACAGACATAATTCCAAAATTGTGTTTTTCGGACTCAGGGAAGTCCAAAACGTGGAGATTCGTCAAAATCTCGAATTCGAATTTTTTGACGATTGCAATACTTTCTCTTTGTATACGAGAAAGTAAAAATGGAAAAAATGTAAAGTCAAAAATAAATCCTACCTATTTTATTAAGTTCGTTAGAGTCGTATGATTCTTAAGCTAACCTTGGCGTTATTAATGAAAAGAAACTTTTTCGTGCCGAGGGATGGTTGGGAGACGGTATAACAGAAGGGGGTACTCAAAAATAAAAAAAGATTAATCAAGGGGTGCGCGAGTGAAAAAAGGTTGGGAACCCATGGTTTACATAATCACATTTTGCATAGAATATGCTTCTTGATAAAAAAAAGTAAGAAAGATTGATTTATAAATGTCAAATCTTCAAGAACATTCAAATTCGTATTTGAACAATTAAACTCATTAGATAAAATAATTGAAATACAAACTATGAATCAATCTTAGTAATTTATCACAAACTAAAACTCTGACTTAATCAATAAACAATCAATGCTTGCTTTATTTTTAAACAATTATAAATTATGATAAAAAAAAGATTATTCTTCTTATAGTTTGCGCTAAGAAAAATCAATATCAATCAACTTTCTCTATGTGAAACTATTTTTAGTATAAAGTGATACGAAAAACCGTCAGAAAACATTTAATTTATTTTAAAAATTAAAAATATATTTTTAACGCATGCATAAATTGCTATGACAAATGCTTTTAAGAACTATGATAAAGAAAAATACTATAAAACAAATTTCTAGAAAATTTCTTAAAGAGAAGAAAATTCTCCAAGAATCGAAATCTCAACGCACAACAATTCATTTCGCTTACAAATGGGACATAAATATTTTAGTTTCTGAAATATTTATTAAAACAATTTAATTTATAACCGTCGAAATAAATTACACATAAGCGAACTCAGCAAGTGTTTAAATCCATTACATTATTAAAAAATGTACTTGCTGCTGTTAATATAAGATTTCGAAGTTATTTTTCAATTATAACAACATTCCTCGTCGAATAAATTAAAACTATTATAAACTTCTCAATAATTAAATACAGACGAAAAATAAAGAAAAGGAATTCCTTCAATTACTGCGATATGAAGAATTCACTCTGAAATGAGGAAGAGGCAATTTCATAACTGTCAGAGCAACCACAATTTGGATTGTTCCGTGAGAAATAATTAATTGCTTTCTAGAGACAGATGAAAATGACTGAAATGCTGCTTTTTTAAAAAGTTTTCTTAACTAACTTTTTATTTCAATTGATAGCAGTTTTGAAAAGAATTGGAATAATTCCTGAACTTTAGCAAATAAAATGCGAGCACAGAGTAATTTACCAATGTACAACAGAATGCTTTCCTTTTTAAGAAATTTAGCATTCTGTTCTAATTAAAAAATAATCATATGGATATAATGATCGTGGAGAGTTCAGCTTTGCTGCTTTTCATCTAACTTAGGCATTCTGTAAAATTTTAGGAAAATATTTTCAATTGCTTGGATTTAACACTTCTGTTGATGCATTAATGATGCTTTATTGAAATTTGGAACATATTTCAGCATAATAGTCAATTTCATGTGGCAATGCACTCAGCGTGTAATAGAAAAATATTAAAATCATAAAATAACATATTTTTCTGTTTCGCATTCAAAATGTAATTAATCCAAATGTATTAAAAAAGATTATGTGAAAATGAAATTTTGTTTCCTGTGTATCAATTTCTGTTGCAAACTTTTTAATATTCTACAGCATAGACAATATTCTAGAACATTCGTTTCCAACGCGACTATATGACAAATTTTAACGTGTAAAGAGATGTTAATTTGATAATGTATCTTTTAATGCCAAATCATATTAATTTTTCCAACATAATATGAATGTATGAACATGAAATACGTAGTTCATGAAATTGAAATAATGTGGTATGTTTTTTCCCCCAAATGTATTTCCCTTTATAATGGAGTTCCAGGAAGAACATACGTATTCCAAGGCATTTTTAAAACAAGGTTGCAAATTTGATATTCAAGACAAGACAAAAACAATAATTCATAGTATTTTTTCATATTATTGTGATATTAATTTCATAACTAAGGATATTAATTCCAAGTATTTTTTTCATTCCTTTCCTTCAGTTCCAAAACTTCATATTTATTATTTAAGAAAAAATAATTATCGTTAGTTATTCGTATAAAATTTTTCTATATAATTTGCATTCAAATCAAACAAACACTTTGTGTGCATTTTGTGTTTTTATACCTTGGCTGTTGTTACGGCGTTTTCTTAATTCGAATTTAGCTGGACATATCCCACATCTTATGAATATTTTTTCAATTTTTAGCATCAAATAGAATTTCTTGAATTAATAAACTGCTTTAGACAAAATGTCACCTCTTTAAAAGTTTTAATGCTGCATAGCTATAGCAGTAATATGTATTTTCAAGATAAGCTAGATGCCTTGCACAGCAAAAATATCAGTTTTTAAATTTAAAGAAGTTAAGGCCATAATTTAATTTTAAGATAATAATAAACTTTATACTTTAATTTTAAAATATCGTGTAAAAGCATCTAATTATCTATAACTTTCTCTCTAAATTTCTATTTTTAATAATGATTTATATGATAGTACATGTCTTTGTTAACATTTCAAAATTATACTTATCTCTGAAATTAGCGGTCCTCTATTTGGTAAACTGGTTAAATCTGCACTTCGAGTAAACATTAGGAGTCTATAAAGACGCTCTAGTTCTTGGCTTTGAGGAAGATTGCGATACCCTGGTAAGGAAATGAGATTTCAGCTTCAGTATATTGATGTGCCTCCCATATAAATATTGCTGTTTCATCTTTTTGAGATTATGTTGTAAATATTTCATTTCAAAATTCAATTCTTGCTTTCTTATTTCCTTCTAGCAATCAAAACATTTGCACTATGCGAAACTAATAACTGAAAATTATTTTTCTTCGGAAACTTAGATTTATTCTGAATTTTTGAACTTCTATAAATTTTTCAAGAAAAAGTCATCACAAGTTAAGATAAGCGGGTTAACATTAAACTATACTTACTAAAATTAGTCATAGCTAATGGTTAGTTTGTAATGAATACGTTTTAAATATTTATATGAATCCTTATTGCAATCAATGCATTAAATTTATTCGCACAGATTCTGTGACACGTTGATGGTAGGTGACAAAATCTGTATCATACAATAGAAACATTTTTATCAGTGGCGAATTCAGAATTTTGGTCTGGGTGAGGATGAGGTCTTAAAATTTTTTAATCGTCTTGACCTCATGGCTTATGCAAGTCAAATCTCTTTAACTTTACTCATTTGACAATAAGAATCACAAAGGGCACTATACACTTTTGATAATTTAATAAAAACACAATGAAATAACTAGCCAAAAACTGTTTTGATCTCGTTAACACTATAAGTACTATTGGAATAACTACAAAAGAGGGAAAAATGTTTAGCTTGTCAATCCAGAAAGCAATGGTGCCACGTTTATTTTTTAAAGAAAGAGGTTAAGAACAAACATGTGTAGTGATTTGAAAAAATCAGCAATATTGGTTTAGTTCAGGCGAGGGCTGCAGCCCAATAGCACCCCCCTGGATTCGCCACCGATTCTTATCCATTCAGCAATAACCCTGGGTTTTACAACTAGCCTCTTGGTACTTTCCCCGATTTCGTATTGTAAGTTCTTAACTGAATTGAGATTCAATGACCATAGATTCTATGCTCAACAAGGTAAACTTCAATTCTTGCTATGTAAATTATCAATGAAGAAATTTCATTGTCAAGTGGAACAATGTTGTTTTGGAAATTTCTACTGAGAAAAGTCATCCAGATTTGTCATTCATCAGGAAAAGGCCTATGCGATACTAATAAAATATTCTACAAAACATAGTAGTACCTGCACTAGATTCAAGTATAAGTCTATGTCATGCTACTCTGCAATTCATACCTATGCTTTCAAGATCATTTTCTAAATTTCTCTGTCATTTATAAAGCATAAAGGTAGGTCAAGAATGAGCTCACAATCTGTTGTAGCTGGATAACGGCAAGAATTGGAGAAATTAAATGCGGTAGGTAGTATCATCGTCCTATACCTCCTAACTTATGCTAGTGTTACTTTCCCGTTGTTGTAAGTAAGCGACAATCGACGATATACCTGCACTCTTTTACGACAGTCTGCAACACAACGATCGAATTCTAAAATTCAGATCATGAATGCCTCCATTCAGGAACATTCCTCCATCATACAACAGATTGATGACTACATTCTTTTGGGATCAAGGATGTGATTTACATTAGACTTTTTCCAGTTGGGAGATACAGGGTGACAATTATTGAGCTATATGAAATAAAAAATGAAATTTTCAAAAACTACTGAGCCTTAAAATTTTATTCAAATCTTAAAAGTAACTACAGATATTCGGATTTAGTTTATGACATGTTCGATATGCTTGCCATCAATGGCTATGACGTTGTGCAGATGAAGAGCAAAATTCTGCAAAAATCGCTGAAGTGTCGACACTACTAGATCTCTCGAACTTTTCAACAGCATTTTTGATTGTTATAACACTTGTATCGACTGTCTTTAGCTTGTACTCTGTCTCAAATTTCCTTTGAGCTGCAATCGGGTTGTTATTGCTCCAATAGTAGGCCTTGGCGATCGATATACGCTCAGAAACGTTGTATTTCGATATTTTCAACGAAAAATGAACAACAAGAACAATAAGAGTGTGCATGCTCAAAAAAAATCCCAACATGCCCTGCATTCAACCGCCAAGTTTTAACTGAATCTCGCCAACGGTTCAAAAGTTATCAAGATTTTTTTTCATATAAATCAATAATTGTCACCCTGTACCGTTATCAAAAGACGATATTGTTCATCTAGAGAAGATGTAGTGTATCTTACAGACAAAGAGGCCAGAGTGACACGCAATGGAAATCAAATTACATCACCACAACGTAAGACAGCATGCTACACATATGACAGTTGAAAAGAATGGCCAACAGGGATAAACATTGGTGCTACAATCTCCATAGAGCCTAAGCCTATGTCATTGGATTTCTATCTGTATGAACGACTGCAGGCGTAAGAGTTGGATCACATATTGAGTAATATTTCCAAAGAATCAAAGGATCAACGATACATTTCAAATCCATTTCTGTAGTGCTTATCATTACTCAACTAACGTACAATGTGTGTTAATTTTTGAATTACTTTTACATAAACGTGATCATGATAGGTCTAGCAACAGTACTTTTCTTCTTTCATGTTCGACAATCCTTCTGATCTTTGCTGGGCACTTCTTATTTATTTAAATGAACTCAATAAAGATTTGGTACCTGCCTTTGGTATTTTTATGACAGGCGAAGTACGTTCTGAGAAAAAGATAAGTCAATTAAATATTTAAAATGAATATTTTTTTTTTATTTTAAGGTCACTCTTTTGTTCCCTTTTACAATTCATTCACAAAAGTGAAGATTAATATTCGATAGAAACGTTATTACACATCTGTTCACTGCAGGTGTACTAACTCATTAAATGCTATGCACTGTAAATTGACTCTCCAAATGAAAAAAATTTATTTTCGTGACTTACCTTGGTTTTGAATAGTATTTCAGTGTTTGAGAAGATTTTGGTTAGTTGTTATGTCTGAAATAATCCTATTCGGAATTGCATGCCAAATTGATTTTTGAGCAAAAATAGAATATCGCTCAAAAAACAAAACAGAATTAAAATTAAAACTTTTATGGAAATAAATAAGGACAGATATGTGGTAATAAACAGTTAATTAAGTGTTTGTAATTCCTAATTTTATGAGACTGGATATTCATAATTAGTTTACACGCAAAATCTTCACATTGCTCCAATGACATTTCATAATGAACCGAGTTTGTGAAACAGCACACAATTTTCCGGTGACAGTCATTATAACACAAGAATAAGCATCATTCTCTTATGCACCTGATTACGTAAAAACCACAAGGATTGGCTATACATTGAATCCCATTATCCATAAGTTAAAAAAAGAAGTATTTTTATAATACAAAGCATTAAAAAATGGTTAGAAGATATTCCATAATAATTGATTACGGCAGCATTTAAAAAATATCTACATTCTGAAGGAAAAGCATAAATTTAAAAATAGAAAGAAGAAAATTCTTTACGAACTAAGAGAAAAAATATCATTTGCTTGAAAACAGAAAAAAAAACGCTTTTAACAATCAAAGAGAAAAAATTGTGATTAAACTACAATTTTTTACAATTGTTAAAATTAAATACATTTTAGGAGGGCGCTCTCCTCCCCAGAGGGTCGGGGATTGTTTTGAATCAGTCGAGTTGCGAACTCGAAGGCTGGAGGGACTTTTCGGAAAGCGTCGGCGAGTGAGGCCGGAATCCCAACCCTTATTTCGATTTGACGTAGGGTCCAGACGTATCTTTCTGTCTGTGTCGTTGCTGACCGTGAAGGGTCGCAACAATTATTCCTATTTTGCTATTCTGTCCGTACTCAGTGTTTGTCTAGTCTTCTGTGTTGTCATCTAAATAAACTGTTATTTGTATCTCATCACTGGAGCATGATAATCCATTCAAGAGAACCAACACCATAAAAAAAGGGTTACCACCATCACAGATGTAAACTCTTCTGTTTTTTAAAAGTTCTATCAAAATTAAAATCATTTTGCAAAAAGTAAGCTGATGAAAGAAGATTTCCTATGTTTCTTCATGTGAAATTTTCCAGGAATTTTCAATTCTTCCAATTAATTCGAAAGCTAGTTTAGATTTATGGCGGATTCTGTTGTTTACACAACTAATACACGTATTACATAAGCAAAAAGGGAATAAGGAAAAGATAATTAATTTTTCCCATTTGAATATAAATTGATCACATATGCACTCCTACACAATTGATTTCTCTTTTTTTTCTTTCAGCTTCAATTCACGTTACCAATCTAGCAAAGCTACCCACTGAAATGGAGTTTTCGTAGCAAATAGATGGCCCGATTACGATTAATTTATTTGTTACGTGCCGAGGAAGTACAAATATTTACTTACGATTAATTCTAATGCTTGCCTTGGAATATTGAAGATTTAAAGCAAATGTTGATTTATGCTGATTAATCTTGGGCATTACTTCGCGTAGAACCCACAACAATAACTGTTTCGTTTCGCTTAGATTTGTTCGAGCTCAACCCACTGGAGTTCAGATTGCGAACGCGAAGTGGTTCCGTTTCAAAGAGCTTCGAAGCCTCCTTGAAATCCCTTTGATGTTAAAGACAAACGTTGCGCAAAATCGGAATCTTCCTCGGCTGCCTATTCAGGTATAAAATAATAATTTGCGAGTTACTTAATATGCGCACCGTTTAATTTCAAATTGATGAAAGTGCAATTGGTATATCCTAAGGGGCAGAAAGTGCAGATTATCCACGATTGAAAAGTTTGATTATCATTCAATTAAATACTTTAGTGTGATTATTGATCAGGAAAAATTGTCGTTATTCATCAAAGATAAAGAAAACAAATTTGGATAATTCAACAATTTAAACAATCTCTTATATAATTCCCTTACGTAGCGACAAAAAAAGGATCGAATTTCTCAATCGCCGTTTGGCAACAGCTCGCAAGATTGTTTTGCTTACAACGGCGGAAATACCGAAACAAGGGATTTTCTTCCTGAGAGAGAGCTAGTTTTTTGAGTTAAATAGCTTGAACAAAATAAATTTAAGTCTTGCAGTTTCGATTAGGCAATGAATGAATGTGTCCTTTATATGTTCTTTTTAGTTAAAAGATTGAAGAATGGGCTTTTTCTTCTCTCCATTGCTCATATTTTCTGAGTTTTAAAAAACATTAGGATCTTATCAATTTTAAAAAGCTAAAATGTATGATTATTATGGTTTCAATTCTGAATAGTTAATATGAGCATGTTTCAAGCCTTTTTTCTCTTTAAATGGTACTTTTTTAGGAAAAAGGTTGTAAAATTTGTTATATCATCTCTTCGCAACTTAAATTTTCTGAGGTTTAACACATAAATAACTGCCCAGAGAGAAAAGTCATATCTTTCTTGTCTAAATAATAATTGGAGTCAATGTGAATGTATGTGGAGAAGCTTTCCTCAGCAACATTTCGTTGAAACTAGGGCATGATTAAAATTTTGGTGGAATGAAGTCAGGGCAAATAAAAATGTTTAAGATATTGTCAATTGTGTATGGAAAGAAGTTTTAAATGACAGATTTCTGATTGATGTAAATAATTTTGATTTTTAAGTATCTTAGAATTTTATATATATTAGTATTCTGATTTCTTTCTAACATTTACATTTTTATCACTGTGCTACCAAAAGATTTTAATTTTAGTAATTGATGAAAAATTACCTTTAGTTCATGCAATTTCAGATAATTTAAATTTACTTTCGGTAATTAATGTATTTAAAATTTCCTAATATTAACAGAAATGCATAACTGTACGGCGAGCGAGCGAAACAAACTGGGATCACGTAGTGATCCCAAAAGAATCACAACGTGATTCTTGGGGGGTTGGGGATCGGATCGAGCAGGGGGGTGTAACCTCCCAGTTTCTGTCTATTACAAATGTAAAGTGTTTGTGGGCTATATTGTTAATTTACATAATCAACATATAACTGAAGCAAAATAACGGACCAATACTTTTGGTGTTTAATTTTTATAGAAAAGGATATGAACTCAGAACTAACTCGAGAGATATTGGAAAACTTAATTCAAATTTATAGGGATATCCTGAAAGAACATCTCTAATGCTTCATATACTTGAAGAATCATTCCAGTTTGCTTAAAAGATGTTTATTTACAAATGTGTGGATTTTAATCGACTTTTTCTGATAATGCTGACTTTTTGGCTTCTTTTTTCTACGCTTTTACAGATCATTTTCAGTAATTTGTTTTAATTTAACAGTTTGCAGGCCAATTTTCCCAATTGGGAACATCGTCGAAAATTCATTTTAAAATAATATATCCTTCATATTGTTTTGAAAATATGTAAATTATAATTGAAAGTAAGCTGAATTTTTTGATATAGAAATTATGTTTCAGAAATAACCCTTTAAGACCGGACATATGTTCATCCTTAAATTAATTTTTTTAGTTTATTGGTACCCATGGATCCTACTGATACTGTAAAAAATAATTTTAAAAAATTAGCATGTCCTTCAAACTCAGGAGTGCACCCGTACAATCGTGGAGCTTAGGCATTTTCTGAGTCAACGTGAACCCGTACAATTGTGTGGGTTAGGCTTTTTCTTTGTCAATGCGAACCCGTACTATCATGAGAGTTAGGCATTATCTATGTAAGTTTCTCCTAATTTATTTTTTCATGGTTTAGTTTTCATTCAATATTAATTACTCAAAGAAACAAATAATTAAGCATCGTAATAAACAATTTATAAGAAAAAATATATTTGTAAATAAGGAAATTACAATTTTAATGACTAATTTTTTTTGAAATGAAAATATTTGAAATAAATCTTAGTTTTTGATAAACATATATACCTCGCATTTATCATACCGAGTTTTAGAAGTGCTTTCTTCTGAAATAAGGGATACTCCTGTATTTTAGAATGCAAATGAAACTTCACGGATCATGCAATGTCTGGTTGTTCGCTTTTCATTCTTTCTTGCACAATAGAAATTGCAGCGCCTTCACGAGATGTCGGATGGCCCCCTTAAATCCCCTGCTTCTTAGAAAATCTCCCTGTATTTCCTCCGACAATGTCTATTGTGTTGAAATTCCTTTCTTTTACTGATTATATTCAAGGAAGGACCACCCATCCTTTACCACTATCATTAGGACTGGCGGTATTTTCAGATGTACATACGTGATTGCTGATCTTAGCGTCAGTTTTGACGGCTTTTGTACCTACTTTCTTTGTCCGAACTGAATAATTACAAACACATGTACTGACACCAAATTCTGCTTGCTGCCCCCAATAGTATAAACTAAGGAGGAAGATAGGATTTCAATGATAGAGAGAAATCCAAGTGTGGAACTTTCTGTGAGTCTCCTTTGTTACGAAGCTTTCAAAGAGATCCTTCAAAATACTTTGAAAGAGTTTATCACATTTGAGTGCTGATACGGTGAAAACAACAATGCGGTTTGCGGAAGTTTCTCGAGGAATACTTAAGACCTTTGGAGGCAGTGGGACATATTTCGTGAAACTCTCTTGGAAAAAAGGCTAAAAGCAGAAAAATTTGTTTATATGTGAAATATTTCATTTTTAAGTGATAGGAAATGAATCATGTATTTTTTAAGTTAAATTTTTTTCTTAATATAGCACCCATTTCAAGTCTTAAGGCCGTTACTTAGTGATACAGTCGAAAGAAAACACGGATGTATGCAGAGGATCACGCGAGAAGACATTACAGAAAGGAAGTCGATTTTCGGACTGTGAGTTCAAATAAAGCCGAACCCGCACGAGCGTACCGGTAAACAAATATTACGCCTAAAGAGTAATTATATTAACTCTTAACTAACATATTTTCCTATTTTTTATTTATTTGAACATTAAATTAACAATTGGTACCTAGGCAATTAAATATGTATTAATAATTAGCTAATTGCGACAGAAAAATAATTCTAATGTTTAGCGCGAATTTTTTGCAAACAGATTTAACGCGATTATAATTGAAATATGGACTGTCTCTGCCGTCTTTTCAGAAAACTAGATACTATTGATATTCTGGAAACTATAACAGTCGTTACTTTCCGGCATTTGTTAAATACAACTCTCCTGGAAGCAGAAATGCTAGCTAAGGTCTAACCCGGACGATCGTGCGGGTTCGGTCTTAAAGCGATAAAATGGGAAATGTACAGAAAATCTTAAGAATTGTCTTTTTTTACATTTTAATTTGTGCGTAGCATAAAAATTCAAAAAAAAATTAAAGAAGAACAAAAATTTCTAAAATACCATACACATAGTTAAAAATGTACACGTTATTAAGAACATATAAAAAATAATTATATAAATAAGAAAAATACTTGCTATAATTCATTAAAATTCCGTATTCCCAATTGGAAACATTGGCCAGTCGTCATTATTCTGTGAAAGAAGGAATTTCTATATTGTGAGTTCGCACAGAAAAGAAAATGGAAAGGACAATTCTCTTATAATTCAGGAAAAGAAATCTCCTTCGGTTATTCAAAGATTAAGGATTTAATTTTGGCAAAAAAAATCATTTTTATATGCAATGGGGGGGAGGCGTAATTATAAATTTGTCAGACACGCATTTATGTCTGACAAATTTATAATTACGCCAGAATTATAATTCCGTAATGAATGTTTCTTCTAACCAATATCTTCATCTTTCAATCCAACTAATTTAATACACATGCACATTTTTTCATGCACAGAAGAACATGCCAAATGTTATGACTTGTATATCGCAGCAGAAGATTGATGGTCATTGCCTTATTGCAACATCTCAGGTAAATATGCTTAAAGTGGCAAAAATATAAGATTATAGGGCAATGAATGCAAAAAGGCGACAATGTTTGAAGTACTTCCCAAAGTGCCATTGGAAACAGTAATAAAGTTTCATTTTTGAAAAATATATTTTTTATTAATTTAAATTCATAAATTTTCGATTTAATTTATGTCTTCGCTTATTTATAAAAATGATTTTTACAAGAATTTGCTTATTAATCCAGTCTGATCATCACTGTTATCCATTTCTATGTCTAGTGTAATGAGCTTAAACAGAAGTCGCCAATGTTCCCAATAGGAAACATTAATAAAAACATATATAAAAATTTTTATTCAAATTTTAATGATCGGTATCTTCAAATCAAAGCATTAGAAGGAGAAATATACAAAAAAGTAATTAAAAATTAACCTAGATCTGAATTCCGTCTTTAAATGGTTAAAAATATATTTTTTGTAAGCAATTAAAAGCTTAGATGCGTGGGCTGTTCAATAACGAATAATTATAATATTTTTAAAGGTGATTAAAAAATCAAGAAAAATAAAAATAGTATTACATGTGTAGCGGGATATGTAAAGAATAGATGGCGCAAATTTCACTATTATGACGTCACTACTGTGGTCTTGGCAGCCGGCCAAGTGAGTGTTATTCCACATTTGTCTAAGCCAAAACATGGATGTGACACGTGATGAGCAATACACTGCAATGAAATTTTGTTTTAGTCTTAAAAGTTTGTCAGCTGAAGCTTATCTGATGTTTCACGAAGCTTATGGGGAGTCTCGCCATTCCTATAGCACAGCCAGATGATTGTTTAAAATATTTAAAGAGAGAAGACAATGAATTTCAAAGGAAGGTAAGCCAGGCTCTCCAGTGGCTGCTCTAACGGAAGTAAACATCGGCACTGCTGCTATGATAGTGAGGGAAGATTATCGAATCACATTAAGAGACCTATCAGAAAAACTGAACATTTAATTGGGTCAACTGAAGGTCCGCGTTAACGCAAGACCCCATATTGCCAATGCTGTTGTTGAATATCTTTCAAACCTAAATGTCCCATGCGTTCCTATTCTCCTTATTCCCCTGATTTAGCACCGTGCAATTTTTTTCTTTTCCCAAATTTGAAGAAAAATCTCCGGGGAAAGTGTTTTTCATCATCAGAGGCAGTGGGGAAACCTATGGAGGCGATTTTGAAGGACCTGTCAAAAAATGGCTCCCAGCATGTGTTTGAAGACTGGAAAAAAGGTGTGATAAGAGAATTGTATGTAATGGGGAGTATTTTAAGATATACCACCAACATTTGGAGGATTGGTACAGTTAATTATTTTTTATTAATTTATGATCATGCTTTATTGAACAGCCTAGGTATTATATCCAAGCTTTTATTTCAGCTAATTGTCCAAAATTTTTCAAAGCTTCTCTGAATAAATTTTGCACCAACATATTTTGAAATTCAGACTCAAGTTTCTCTCAAAACTACATTAAAAGTATTTGAAGCTATTTGTAGGAATTTCTCAAAAATGTCTGTTTCGCTTAAACCCTTGTCAAATCATAAACACTTGTATAGAATTTAGGGTGTGAAATGTTAATTAGTTGCACACTAATTAACTTCTATAAATTTCTGAAAAACTATATACTATTTCCGCACCAATTATTATTTACGGAGTAAACTTTCACAGTTGCAAATTTCAGACATTTTCTTAAGAAGGAAACCCATTTGGAAGAGTATAATTAGAACGCATTATATCCGTCAATTAAATATGTAAATTTCTGAGAAAATGCAAAGCTATTTCATTTCAAAGGAGCGGAAAATTTTTACGTTTAATAGCGAGCTACGCCACAAACTGCCAGATAAAACAACAAAATGAGATTTTTCAGCAGCGGAGTGAAAACAATTAGAGAATAAATTTGAGCTAAATTTTGCTCGCTGTTAAATCAGAAGGTTTTTTTAAAGAATCTGTCTACCTAAAGGTGGAAGTAGGTAGAAATGTGCCAACAGTTATGTTCTGACTGCTATCTAATTTAGGAGCTTGTTCTTAGTAGTGCGTTAACTTAAGTTAAGCGTTAAAATTGATTTCATATTTCATTCCCTTAACTACAATAGAGATTAATTTTACGGTCAAAATTCCAAAGAAAATTTTTAATCGTTTGTAAGGAAAATTAAATAAAATTCACAAATTTTAGCTATGCCTCCATAGATGCACTTACTTACCTTCGTGACAGAGACATTTAAAACTAAGAATATTTAAATTTTAATTTAAAGTTTCATAAATAAATTCAAATAAACAAGAGAACGCTCTTTAGGTTTAAAAGCTTATGCACCATTTTGAATTGAAGACGTATTTAAATAAACAACAAAACGCTCTTAAGATTTAACAAACTGAATTGAAGCTGAAGTTAAATAAACAACAAGACTGAAATTCATTTCACAACTCTTCTAAATATGTAGAAAAAGAAAAAAAACTTCTTTCAATATGGCTTTCGAAGTTGTGTTGAATAACTCAGTTCAGGGAATAATGAATAAATCAAACGA
>BGPR01004937.1:24707-45279 GCA_013235015.1 Araneus ventricosus
ACTGGTTTGGAGTATTTTGAGATCGTTAAAATGAAATGTCAAAGGGACTAAACTGTGCAATTTATTTGCTTTTGGCATTTATAGAGGTGTTAAGGCCATCGAAACTTCTCGTGAGATTTGTGTTGTATTAGCGAAGGAGCGGTGCTTCAAAATATTGTCCGCCGTTGGTTTTTGCACTTCAAAAAGGAGAATACTTACGTCAAGGTCGTATAAAACACATGTTTATTAAATAATTCAGTAAGTTAATTAGGTTAGTTGATTAAATAGCTCAGTCCGAGTTCTTCCAATTAAAATAACTCTAGAAATTCTTAAAGAAATTATTTAAAAGAAAACGCTCCTGAAATACTCCTCAACCTAATATGAAATAGCTTAATTTTATAAGAGAACTTCTGCAACCGTTGCTGAATTTTTATTTTTAATTTTGATGAAATTGAATACAGCGTTTGGTGTCTTTCTGCCTTTCACAAGCAGGTTGTAGTCAAGTTTCAAAGTTTCCGTTAGAAGAAGATTTCTCCGCAGAAGACACCTTTCAATATCAACCTGGTAGTTCTCAGCTAGATGTCCAATGTCCCCTATTAAAATCAAGCTATTCATATGATCATATGATATTACAGCCTGAAATATTCGCCTCGTAGTTCGTTCCAAAATCATTGAAATTTATTTAATTTACTATAATTTAGTTTTCTCATACTTCTATATATTTTGCGAAGAAGTTTTAAAAATATTCAAAGCTTGATGGCATTTGATATAAAAGTAATTATTTCATTATTTTAATATAATACATATTATTTTGTATTGGGTGAGGTACAATAATTCTTCATATGCTTTCATTTCTAATATGGCAAAATATAATGTATTTACAGATTTTTCTCTTCTATCTTGATTTTTTGAATGAAACAATAATTATAAACCTACGTTATATATGTGTGTGTGCGTGCGTGCGTGCGTGCGTATAATAATATATCAATGTCATGAAAATCAATCAATGTTAAATTTAAATGGAAAGACTCTAGTTTATCGGTGAAGCTTATAGATGCTCATCGGGGTAAATAAGTGAAATAAATAAATCCTAAAGAATTAGAGAAATCATAATGCTTTCGGCGAACAGTGCTAGCATAAAGCTAAAAACACTGCCTTCATCCCAAGCATTATGATACACCAAGAATTCGAATGAAATACCAAATATTAGAAATAATTTTACGTACCTAAAACTAAGGGATGCAGCCAACGCGAGAAAGGACAACGAAATGAACGGAACGCTTAGTGTAGGATCCGGATGTTTACGAAATATCAAGCTACTTTCTTTTGCGCCAAACATCTAAGGATGGGGGGGATTTCGATCAAGATTAAGACACAGATGGAAATAAAGATGAAAGCGATCTACATTGAATAAACGATGAAGATTAAAGATATGTTGATGAAAAAAGGAAAATGATAACAAAAGAGTGTATTTAAAAATTAAGGAGAAAACGATAAGTGTTAAATAATATTTTAATTTGAATTCCATTAATAAACGACTGTGTTATGAAATTATATATATATATATATTCAATAACAATTTAAAATTAACCTGTTTCAAAATATTAAGTAAAGTATTGAAGAATTTTTCTAAAAAAAATTAATTTCACATCATGTGTAAGTTTTGAAAAGGAGCGACTTCAGAAATATTATATATTTATAATTTAATTATACTGTGTAAACTCATAACTTCAAAATAAGTTATTCTTACTTTTCCTATATATCCATTTTTAACTATAGAAACTACTACTAAATCTTGTCCAAACTTAAAGGCACAAATAACAAAATATATACAGCAAATCACTCCAGTTTCCTATAAAAGGAATTGAAATAAACACTCAGAGAGAATGAAAGTGGCGTGTTTATGACCTCAGGTGAAAAATATCACTAAATTCAGCAAAAGTATTTGGAATCATAGATACAAGGCGGAGAACTTAACTTTTTTCTCTATTTTATTGACTGTTTTTCGAAATGCTCTGAAGTCCCTAAGTGTGCCATTGGAGTATTATTTATTTGCATTTTAACTCGAAGCAATCATGTTTCCCGATCCATTTTCTATTCATCCACTAAAGTGATTGAATTGACTGCCGTTCTTAACAATTAATTCATTTTTAGATTTATTCGATTTTTAATCGTAAAAACTAAAAATAATTTCAAGTTCTTTTGCGTGACTTAAAAGCGTTGGTACAAATAGGGTAAGAAAAAGGGCTCCGGCAAAAAATGATAAAACTTTATGTATTTCGTTACACACACACAATTCATTATATTCAATATTAAAAAACTTTACCTATTTTTACAGTTTATTTTATTGGCGATCAAGGAAATGTATCTCAATTTAAAACTTGCTTCATTCAACTTAAATGTACTGTTTTCTCGTACTTCGTCGCTATAATAGTTGTACCTAAACACAAGATTTATGTTTTTGTTCCTGGCTGATATTAATAAATTGTTTCCCAACTGTAATAAAATGCTCAGTTTATTTTCAAATTCTTACTATGAAAAGAACATTTTTGATCATCAAAAATTCGTAAATTTTAATGAGAAAAATAATTAAGGTGTGAAACAAAATTTACTTCCATAGGTGCCTATGCTTCTAAGGACAAATACTCATCATGAATTTCCATTAATTTATTCACCTCCACTGGAGTATCCCGCCACCATATCACTCGTTCCAAAAAATTTTAAACTCATTTGACAGATATATAACTATTGTTATATATATATTTATTTTATTTCATGTTAGGAAGCTCTCGACATTTTTTTCTTATCTTTGTATTCGGAGATTAAGTTTCACCACATGTTAAATTCTCTCTCGAAGTTTATTTATCAGTTTTGTTATAGTCCATTTTTAATTTTATTATGTACTGAAAATATCATTTCAATAATTTAATTCTAATGTAAACTGAGTCATTACAAAACTTCTAACTCTTTCTAATTGTTTCTAAAGTAGAAATATCTGATTTCGAAAAAAAATACATATTGAAAAAAAATTGTTTCTAAATTTTTTTTTCTATAGCTCATTAAAAAAATTCCGAGAAAATAATTTAAGAAATATTAATATTAATATTTCCATTAATTCAATTAATTAATTTTTCCATTTAATTAAATTAAATTTTTCCATTTGAAAAATTTTCTACAACTATCGTTTTAACTAAATACAAACAATCAATTTAACTTAATCAAAAAACTTATGCCATGATATTTGAGCCTATCTAAAATGTTGATACCGTGATTTTTGTAAATAAAAGAAAAAGAGTTAGACTTTAAGTTTAGGTCAATATAATTTGCTTTTAAAATTTTACAAAAACTTAGAAGTCATTTGCATTTTCGCTCAAGACCAAAAAGTTTTCAATATTTTAATAACCCCAATATAATTCATTCAGGTATCTGAAATAGAAATAAAAAAAAGTTTAAAAGTTCACTAAAATATTTTACTTCTCTTCTTACATTATAAGAAAATATACATAAATCCTACATCCTTAGAGAAAAAAAGGAAAAGATTTCGTAATCAATCCTGATGCTTTTTTAGACTATTTTGATGCCTAAAAAGAGAATTTTTATAAATATTTCCGATGAAAAGAACGAAACTTCCAAAGTGTTGTGTTTTCAAATGAAGTTTAAAAAAATAACAAAAAATAAATAAATACTATTCATATTTTTATTACATTTCGTAATAAATCTAAATTCTTTCTAGTTTTTGAATGTGAATTTCGAAATCTAGGAATGAACTTTTTCCAAGATTTTTATTTGATAAGATAGATAAATAATTTTTCTTAACTTTTAAAATGACTTAACAGAAACATAAGTAATTTGTTTCTCTTTGCTTATTAATAGTGAGCAAAGAAACATTTTCAAATTAGCTTCATTATTTTTAATTCTGCATGCAAGAAAAGATTCATATTTTGAAACAATCTAAAAACAATTGGTGGAAACTTGTATCAAAGCAATATGCCTTCCGATTCGCTTTTCCTTTTATCGATATTTGTTATCAAGAGAACTTTTAATTCAATTAATCATCCAACAAAAGTCTTTATTTCTCTTCTTTGTATTTAAAAACACTTTATTAAGTCTGATGAATGAGTTTCAATTCTTTTTGAAGTTGCAACCCAGCATAACCTCTTCGATATATTTTCTGAAATGTCATAATTAATAAAGGATTAATTATGAGCAAATAAAAATTAAAAGTGCGAGTTGAGAATTAGTATAAAAAGCGTAAAAGATGATTATATATAAATATTTTGGTACCACGCAAACAACATTTAACCTGCTCATTCTTTGATCCTGAATGAATGAAGGAAAAAAAATTGAAGTTTGCTGTTTCTGGCTCCTCAACATGCAAAGAGATTTCTATAGATTAAGAATTATTTATTTATTAAAACGTGATCTCGTGGATGCTTGCTGCTTATTAAATCAAAATTTATCAAAACATTTTTTGTCATGTAATGTTGTCAAATATTATTTATGAAAATGAAAGCTCAAGTACATCTTTTATGTCATGGTCATGATTAATTGACTACTATTTTTAATTAATTAGTTTTTTTTCTTCTTTCTATCCTTTCATATTTTTTTCTTGTTAAATGTATCATCTAATGATTTCCTATTAATTATAAGGATATCACCAAAGATAATCTTAAAAGGAAACATTACTCTAAATAAGTGTAATGCAAAATTATTAAATCAGAAATACCAGTTTTTCATCATATTGGAACGCTTTTCATTAAAACTTTTGTGATTTGAATTTCGTTTTAAAGTATTTTTTATTCTTATATTAAATTAATGCAAACAAAACTATTCTGGTTCCTTATAATTTGAAGAACGTTGCAATTTTTACAATTACGCCAATTTTCATGTCTTTGCTAAACTTTAATCAGTAATAAATAGTTGTACTGAAGTAAAACTTGTGGCAAAGGAAATTCGTTTGATTTTAACCGAAGACAAAGCTGAGTTTAAACAATCCTATATTTTTCGAACTTAAAATACGACTAAATTTAATTAATTTGATTTTTTATGTTATTAAATACGTAAATAAGATAACGCTCTTTCCATAATTGATAAATATATAATCTAAACATTTAATAATTAGTACGTGATGTTTGCCTTATGATAACTTTCATGTAATAATCCAATTAAATAAAGTCTGGTGACGAGATTCAGAATTTCAAGCACCTGATTCTATCTTGCACTAAATTCACTCCCGCAATATGTATACTCAACAACAGTTTCAAGAAAAAACAATTTATTATGGCCTCAATCTTTCTCTGTTTTTGTCCAGAACAAAACATGTTTTGCATCATTTTGTGAATTTATCGATAGCATTTCCCCCCACATTATTTAGACTGTAAATTTTGTGTTTGTTTGCTGGTATCTACATTTAATTTATTATCCTGTTATTTTTATTAATATTTTCCTTTTCAATATTTTAAATTAAATTTTTATATTCAGATATATTTGGATCAGACCCTCTTGCTTTCTTACTTGTGCGAAATATGTGTTTTTTTATGTGTTGTGTGATATTTTGTGTACTTGTGTGTTTTTGAATGTTTTATTTATTCATTTTTTTTCATTTTTCCTTACTTCGTACATCTTTTACTGCATTTCTCGTTATTATCCATATGTTTGTGTAGATGTGAGCAGTTATTGAACATTTATATCGTATGTATTTTATGGAATACGACTATGTGTCTGCATATTTTTCTCTTGATAATATTTCCTCTTGATACTATTCATGTGTTCGTATGGATATGACAAATTTATTGTACATTTGTTTCGTATATTTTTTCTTTATGGAATTTGCGTTTGAATGATCACCTTTGAAACGTTCTTCAACCATCTATTGAGTATTTTACTTACTTCTGTAATCCTTGTGTCGTTGGTGCACAAGGAGTTTTTTTTCTTAAAATACTGAAAATTAAAAAATTTTCTCAAATTTAAACCCTATGATTGCTAACTTATGGCACCTTGTGATGTGTGAAAAGATTCTTCTTTATTTATATTTAATAACCACCCGAATATAAGTAGGAAAAAACGAACGGTCGTATCACGCTGAATTAACAAATGCATTTCGATACGTTTCTTATTGTTGTGAAATGATCTTCATAAAATTAAACAAGTAAAAATAAATTTCTGCCTAATAAATTTATACATCACAAATGTATAAATTTATTACACAGAATAATGATTACTTGGATGAAACTCAATTCTGATCAAATACTCCAATTCTTTTAAATATAGGATCATTCAGAAATTCGGAGCAATTTTCGAAAACAATAATTCGAAAACAAATGATTATTTTTTTTAAAGAAATTTCCTTATGCATAAAAAGGAAGAAAATGAAACTCTATTATTTTCTGTCATGAAACCAAACTTAATTGGCTCATAGATTACAATATAAATTGCCAGTTGGTTCTGCAGTTGTAAGAGCGATGCATTACTTAGGATATGACATTGGTCAGAGTAACGGCTCACAAATATTCAATGTGTCGGCATCGATCCATGAGCTTATTTGTAAGAACAGGAACCATATGTTGTCATGGCATTAAGCAAAAATTCTGCTCGGCATGTTCTATCATACAATTAGAAATTCTACTTAATGCTGCAAGAAGTTTGATTCCTCGTCTTACAGATGTGTTCCTGAATGAAGGATGGCATATTGCTCGTTTGTAATTCGATATTCCCCTCAGTGTCTTACATTATGCAACGCGTCACTACTCTGCTTGCATAATCATCTTGTGGTTTAAATTGTAAATTATGTTTCCCACAAATTGTTGCCTCATGACAAAAGCATCTGATTTCATTCCCATATTTTCATATGGCAGTAGTTTGTCTTCTTCTGTTTGTGAATTATTGCTTTTAAACGTTATTTTGGACTTCTGAATCAGATTGTAGATTAAGAACGCATTTAGAACCTTTTAATAGGACTCAATGGCAGTGCCGAACCGAGATGATCCTATACCCTTTGCAGAACTGCCAAAGCTGCGCCCCCTCACACACGTACAATATGTGCTACATTTTCTTTACTTTTCCATCCCCTGAATAATTCTCCGAGCAGGAAAAAAATTCTATAACTTCAAAAAAAATTTCTACATGGATTTAGCATATTTTATGCTTTTTTAAATATATTTAACAAAAATGATTTATTCTTAAAAAATGATACTTTTACGAACTACATTGATGAAAAATATTGTACTCACACACCTCAATAAATGTATCGGATATCAATAAAATAAATGCAGTAAAGAAAATGCAATTTTCTTAAATAAATTACAGAAACGGAGTGCGTTTTCTTTAAAATGACTTCAATGATGAGCCGCTTTAAATTCATCAAACCTTTCCCACATATGATTGGAATGATTTGATTATTATGATTGATTGATTATTAATTAATATTTTGGTGGGTGTACGGAGAGCGTACTATTTATTTTGTATCTCTTTTTTTAACCAAACTGAAAATAAAGTTCTTAGGAAAGGTTCGAAGTTCTGGAGCAAATTGAAAACTGCAACTACACAACGATATAACTACTAATAAAATTTTTAATGTGAAAAAGTTAAAAATACAAAAATAATAACAGACAGCGATAAGAAGTAAGAATCCGGTGGATGACTTCATCAGAGACCATTCAACCATGCAAATTCAAAACTAGAATAGGTTTTCTGTAGAGGAAAAGGACTTTAAGGTCTGAATTTAATATTAATTTCCTCTAAGGCCTGAACTTATTCCGGAATATATTGGAAAGAAAAACATTTATCCATAAAGACGAAATTAAAAACAGTTATTTAAACAGAGTATGAAAAGACCGGCTTAAAATCTTACCTGTTATAAAAGCTGTGGAGTGGAACAAAAGAAAGGACGCCGTTACGAAGTAAAGTTAGTAAATAAATGTGCGCACGTATCTCCATCTAGTGAGGGATACACTAACTAAAAATTTGATAACTTTTTATAGATTTTCCATAAAAAAATTTTTAAGGTTTTTATTTTGTTTTCAATATTTTAAACTTTTTTTATTGTTTTTATGCATTTTTATGATTTTTGATTTCATTTTTTTATTTTCAGCTGCTGCAGCTACTCAACATTTGTCGTTTTAGTTAGCGCTAAATTCAAGACATTGACATAGCACCATATATGGACATGGTTAACAATGGAACAGTTAGTGTTAACAATGGGAAAAGATCACGTGATTATATATAAATAAGAAAATTAGTGATTATGGGATTAAATAAAGAAATTTGTTTAATTTTCATATAAAAACTCAAAAGTATTATTGCACATCATGCAATTTTTTAATTAAGGGGGAAACATTGTACAGCAATTAAATTGGTATCATTAAAAAGATAATTTTTTGAATTTTAAAATGGCATGAAAAGCCATTTTTGTGAGATGATGTTTTCGAAAAATATCGCGAAAAAACTCCCAATTCTTGCTTAATTTTTTATTAACTGGAATTTTAATTATCATTTGAACTTCGAAAATTTGACAGTGATTTTCATCTTGTTTTGAAGAGCAAATGAGACAAATTTCATCAATATCAAACAAAAATTGTCTATTTGTATAAAAGACAAATAACCTTCATCTTTATATACATTAACCTAAATTAAATTTTTATGTTTAAATCAGTTACAATTATCAAAACAAGTGAAATCAAGGAGATCATGAATTTGGTGTAGACTAACTGCATTAGATTTTTTATGTAATAAATTTTAACACGAAATACTATAGTGTTATTTTTAAAAGAGCTTTATTCGTATGTGACTGTCCTTTGGTGCACTACCAGAGAGACACTTGAGTCTAGAGTTGCCAAATTTGGTACAAATATATTATGAAGGGTGAGAAAATGCAATTTGGCGAGTTTTTTTAACTTTAATTAATTAAAACTTAAAGCAAGAATTTGGCTTGGGGGGTTTCAGCGATAATAGACGGAAATATTATCATATAAAAACAATTTTACACCCGTTTAAATTTTTTAAAACATATCTTTCATATGATAAGAGTTCAGATGTCGTACAATTTTTTCTTAAATTTGACAATTTTTAAAAAAATATTTTTTGGTATAATTTTTAGCGATAGTTTGCAATGGTGTAAAGAAAGTCAATCCAATTTCATTGATTCAACAAATCTCTAATTTAGCGTTTATCTTAATGTTTAATTTAATGTTTCTCTTATAGAAGAAACGTGATATAAAAATTTCTTTTGAATATTACATTATGAAACTTTTTTTGCTGTAATAAAATGCAGCCATTTTCTTTGCTATGCCAGTTTTTTTAGTTTAATTTTTTTGTTAAATCTTTATTCCTTCAAATAAATTTACTTTTTGGGTTGATTGTTTATATTATTTTGATAGATTTGCTTTTTAACTATGGTCTTACACCCAATTTTTTTCACTTAAGGCAGGGTAATCTTCTCTGGAGATTATGTCATCTATTAATTTGTATTAATTAGATAAAGCATTCAAGCTATAATCAGATAAATAATGTGTGATAATTGTAATTTAAATCTGAATTATGCATGACCAAAATAAAAATTAATTTTCATTCAATTTAATGATTTTAAAGAGCCATTCTGCTTAACACTTTTTAATAATTAAATGTAAATATCAAAACCATTAATTTGATTCGATGCAAAGTATACAGTCTCAAAATTTAGTTCAAATACTAATATATTTCCTTTCCATTGCTTTGCTTTTTTTGTATTAATAATTCATTTCGTGGTCTTTTGTAACAATTAATATTTTCAGCTCGCCAAAAATTAAAATGCAATTAATAAAATGGGCGAATCAGCCAGTCGTAGAAAGCGAATAGTATTTAATACAACAAAATCAATGCAAAATTACAGAAATAATTTGAGATCACCTCTTTAAAAGTAAGTTATCTCCTTAGCAAAGTACGAAAAAAATGCAAGTATTTATTTCTGCGCCAGAGAATGCTCTGGCTACCAAAAACAGAAATTCAACATTTCCTCTGAATTATTTGCTACTAAAGAAACACCAGAGGATCACTCGTCCAATAAGGACGAGGCCCCTTTATCATTTTTACAAGGTAGTAAACATGATAAAATAAGCCCCCTCGAAAAAGGCGCGAGTGTCCCCTATTCATTTGGGTCTTTATTCGTCATATTATGTGAATCCCCCCTCTTTTCAGGGTGAGGGGGTTCGAAGAAGATTCTTAAGACGGAGAGTTCGCTTGTCCATCATTTTTACGACAGTAAAATTAGAAGCAAAAAAGAAAAAAAAGCATGTCGTTTTGTCATCTCTTGAAAGAACCACACCCATCTTACAAAGAAGGACCCTTTCGCCATGCCGGAGGGACGTTTCCACCTTACGACAGCAATAAAGTCAAAGTGCTCATTGCGGCATCAGTTTGTAACATAAAACTACTTGCCATTTTGTTCCAAAAAAGGCGCAGGCCTTTTATCTCGTTCTCAGTAAGAGGGCCGCAATCCGAAAAGCAGGCAACTTGGCCAGTCCGCCACTGGACAAAACAACTAACAACTCCCGAAATGTTTAATGAGCCACTGGAGACTTATTCTCAAGTTTTTTTTTATTTGCACAAAAAATCGTACCAATCTAACCCTTAAACTTTGTTTTTTTAAACTGCCATTTTTGCGCCCCCTTATACCTGCGCCTTTGGCGAAGGTTAATCTCGCCGCCCTTTCGGTACGCCCCTGCTCAATGATACATAGAATTGTGTAAATCATACTGTCAATCTTAACTAATTTATTGTATTACTATAATTTTTTTCAATACAGTTGGAACTTGACAAGTCCATTTAAATTCTCCTTGATTTTCCTGGTTCAAAAATGATTTGAAAACGGAATTTCGCATATTTATAAAACTGATTTTATTTCTTATTCCTTGTAAGTGATAGTTTCTTCTACTAAATGCTTATGAATGGATTTTAATAATGAAAAATAATATAAAATAGGTTTTTATTCATATAGTTAAATAATGCCAAACATTTAGAGCAATTTTTTCCAGGAAAGAAAATGCTAAAAAATGTTTCTATGACAACAATATAAAAGACAAAAATTTAAAAAAAATCTTGGAGAAATAAAAAGTGTAGAATTGAACACTTTTACAATTAAAATCAAAATATTTATAAAATAATATTCAATGTGGATTACTAAATAAATCATTGCTTAGTTGTCTCCTTTGCGTTTAAAAAAATCATCAAACATTCATTCATATCACGAATGCGAGCAAGGACATCTTATTCCTTGCAGACGGTGCTGCAAAAGCCATTTTATGTTCAAAGACAGTTATTGCATCAACTAGAAAATTAACAGCAACAGAGTATTACAATCCATTGAGATAAATTTAAAATGGATGCAAATTTTATTTATAATAATCGATTTGCATCGATATTATCAGAAGATTAAGCAAGATTATCACAAATTTAAAATAAATGTCATTATTAAAGAATGTCTACGATGCATAGATTACTGTAAAGAGATATGAACAAACGGGGTTCTTAGACATTACTCCTTTGTTTACATTATTTTATTAAATCTAGTCTGAATTACGCATGCAGTATGTAAGTATGATTAAAGGAAATGTCATATATGTGAGTCTACGGTGTCAGCATGAATTTAGAATTAATTATGAAAGGGGGGGCAGAACATAAATCTTAGAAAAGATACAGAGAGCAAACTGAATTTAAATTCCCGAGCTGCTGAGAGAGTAATTTTGCGTGATTTATGCGTAAGCTTTGAATTTAAATTTTGAAAGGTTGATAGAATATGTCCACCTGCACAACTCAAAACTTATAAGAGAAAACCTAAAATATAAGTTAAAATTCGGTATTTAAGGAGAACCTTTCCACGTACCATTACTTTCCAAGGAAAATCAAAGTAGGAAGATGCAAGGATTAATTACAATTATTTATTTGTAGCAGCCCATGTTATCGTTAAAAAAACCTAGTTTAATTTGCAAATATTAAGAAATTTAATTTTAAAAATGATATTTTCAAGATATTTAATCATAGTAGATTAATTTTGATCTACTATGATTAAACATCATAAATATCAAAATTAATTCATAATTATTTTGTGACCCACTATCGTATGTGGGCCGACAATAGCTCAGTTTCACCTAATAAATCACTAAACTCAAGAACGGTTACTTGAATGAACTCCACACCAATGGACTGTAACCGCACTCTTATATTTATCTCATTTCGAGAGCCGAGATTGCTTCAAAACACTCAGCGGCTTCTCGTCGAACAATAAGAGAATTACACAGTTTTTCACAGATGGCGCTACTGGCGCCAACATACCGCTGGGCCTTGAATGTTCCAAACATTCAAAATAAAAATTACACTCATAAACACAAACTATGAAATGAATGCAACAACACTAAATTAAATCAAATTACAAACACAATAGTCGAAGATAATAATAATATTGTAATATTCAAAACTTGATAAATAAACGCAAATTCAAGAATTAAGTAGCTCATTAACAAAAGGTAAAAGTACAACCTTTGTCATTGGCCTTTTATAAATGCCACCTTTACCTTTAAGTGCCCCAACTCGGACAATATGATTAAAGAGATCATGCTACGAAATAAAAGCGGAAATAAAGATTCTGCCTCTCTGTTTTGATACTAGAAGATTTGTACTTGTCTAATACGGGCTTTTAGCCTGCAAACCACATCTCTGAACTGATTGTAACGGATTTACTAACGAAAGATGTAATACAAAATCTCATGGCCATTGGCAGGGTGCTTAGGAAATAAATGAAAAAAAATGAAAAATAGGATTGATGAATCACTTGGTCATAACTTTCGTTTTGTTAACAACTTTACTTTTAACGATTACTTTTGTTTTATCCGAGCAAAAATAATGCAAAATCCACTAACAGAAAAATGCATTACCAAATCTCTACTAATAACAAAAGAGAATGTGTGTTGGCGCTCTACTGGGCACACCGCTGGACCTCGAGCTACGAAATTTGGCACCAACAAACTTTGGAGAATAGGAATATGTATCTCGGAGCTCTTTTTCTCGAAATTTTAATTAATTCAAAATTAAGCAGAATTTTGACGCATTTCTCAATAACTTCCGAAAATATAACAGCTCAAAATTGATTTTTGCGATATCTAAAAGTTCAAAAAATTACCTTTTTAGTGATATCAATTAAGTTGCTTTACAATTTTTTCTAATTTTAAAAAAATTAAAAAAATTTAGCATAATTTACAACAATAATTTTCATTGTTGAAACGCAATTCCATCCGTTTTCATTGTTTAAACAAATATTTAATTGCGTGTTTCTCTTTCATTGTTGAAAGCTGAGGGAATATTCTTAACAATCATTCGATTTCTTCGTTCAATTATGACGCAGTCAAAAGAGGCGGGGTTGTTTTAAACTCCGCCCGGAGTTACAGAAATATCTTAACAATTCTATTATAGATTAAAAGAAAGAATTTTTTCGTAGCTTTAATAGTGGTAAAAATGCGTAATTGAAGGGTTTGATAAAATGTTAAATTGGCTTGAAATTAATTACAATAATTGAAAGCATTGTTACAAATTGTATCTGAAATGAATTTCGTAATGATTATTAAAATTGGAGAAAGAACGTATGCCATTTAAATTCAGACCAGTAAAACGAAACTTTTTGGCTTTTTAAGATGATACCGTAAAACTTAGATTAACCGTCATTCGTTTAACCGTCAATATCTTTTATATGCCATCGTCTATAAAAAGTAACGTAGGCTTTTAAACGTTGGTTTCTAATATTTCAATATATTTCTGTACATTACTACTCTTATAATGAAGTTTATATCGATCATTTTATAAAATTAAAAACAATATGTATATATTATTCACTTCTAAAGTATTTTATTGAGGGCATATGTTGAGAAATTTCTGTTATCTGTCTATTCGGTTAACCGTCACAGCCCCTGCCCGGATGGCGACGGTTAATCGAAGTTTCACTGTAAATAAATCGTCTTTGTGCTAAGTCTCCCTTTGAATTAATGTCCAAAGAAAACAATATTTTCTCATATTAACTTTAACAGCCGCAACTGCACGTGAGTGAAGTATTTGATGAAAAAGTAAATTGGCTTGAATTTAATTTTGTTAGAAATTGCGTTAAAAATAAATTTTGAAACGTTCATAAGAATCAGAGAAAAACCCTCAACCCTCATGAATAGTATCATTAAAAAGATAATCTTTTGCTCTTTAAGATGGTATAAAAATAATTGTCGTGCAATAAATATTTCAGAAGTTATTGACAAAAACCATTTAAACACTAAACTTAACAGTTGATAGTTTTCGTTATTAATTTAAATATCTTAAGAAGTAATTAATTCTGAATGTTGAAAATAGTACAGTTGACCTAGAAATGTACCCAGAATGTCATGTTCAAATTTCATGTCGCTACCATTCACCGTTTAGGAGGAGTTCTTGTGACAGACACATAGACAGACACGTTTATTTTCTGTTTTATATTATAGATTTATATATTGTAGCAACATATTCAAGAAAAAAGCCTTTTTTCATATGAAAATAATTTATTTAGGCTATTTACATCCTATGTATAAATAAACGTCGTTCAATCAATCGCAATTTTTTTTCTAGAACTCTCTCGCAAGATTAAAATATTGACAACATTTTCAATCAGTTAACATTTTGCCAGACAGTTTGAGTCTCGAGCCAGAAACATCTTTAAATAATTGATGAAATCTTATTTAACTTTTGTAGGTTGAAATATAACTCATTCAAGCCAGTCTCAATTTCGTTACAATGCAAAAACATATACTTTGATCCAATTTTTCGACATAAACTTAAATTTAGGTTGAGACATGATGAATATGCAATTTTCTGCTATATTTTTCAAGTTCACAAAATATTAAAGCACAATTATTTGATTGTGTGGAAGACAAATATTTTTAAGAACGAAAGATTTTATGAAATACATCTAAATGAATTTTGAGAATATAGATTTGCACCATTCCAAAGAAAATTTTCCTAGAAATAAACTTTTATGAAAGCATATATTTTCCAGTTCCTCAGAAACCTCAAATAAATTTCAAAGGAAATAAATTTAATACACAAGCTTTAAGTATTAGAGAAGTATTCCATTTCACAATATAGACGAAAACAAGACATTTCAGAGGAACATACTAAATAAAAGGAAATAATATAAATAATAAAAAAAGAAAAATTAGCACAAGAAAAATAATCCCAGCCATTTACGAATTATGTATGTAAATTCAATTATTCAGTAAAGAGGCTTTCTTCATTCACTATCTCAAGTAGGGACTCATTTGAAGAATATCAACTAAATCATGCCGAAAATACGGTTACATTATCGAAGAACTCGATGTGATTGTCTTCTTTTAAGACCTAATTTTAGGAAATGAATATCAAGACTAATTCTGAGAAAGAGTCTACACAGCAGTTTATATTTCCAGAATGAAATCACATAAATGCTTTAAATACGAATTCTTATAACTCTCCAAAAACTTATTAAATTATGTTTCAGAGAAATTTTTCGCCTTGCTAAGTGAGTAAGTAATTCGTTTTTTTTTCATACTTTCATTTAAGCTATTAAAAGTTCCTACTTTTATCCCTTTAATGAATATACAACCTTCACTGTCACGTTTCAATGTTAAAGTACACTCTATATGAGTTCTTAAATATCTTCTTGAAGCATTTAAGTGTCAAAAAAATTTAAAAATACTTTTATCCCTGTAATGACAACATGTGTGAAATCTTTTCTATTTCAATCTAGATCTCGATTTGTTTCTATTAACAACTAGCCGCCTTCGGGGATATAATTCCAATGGAATCTCTCATGCATAATTTTATATTCATGATTCGCTTAATAAGTTAATTTAAATTTTGCGATAAAGATTTTACGCATGCTGTTTTAGTGATCACGCAATTGTTTTGTTCATTGTCTACAAGGTCCCTAATGGAGTCAAGTAGCTGTCCTTGTCATGTGACATCTAATTGCACCCATTCAGCGTTAACTTCACTTCCTTATTCCTCATGCAAAATATGCATTTGGTTTCAATATTAACATGGCGCGACATCTTTTACGTTCAGCAGCATGTTAATTGCGTTAAAATATACTAATAAAAAGAATTAAAACAATTTTCAGCATACTGAATGTATTTCTTAATGTAGTGACTATCTTAAAGGACTTCGTTTACAGATTTCAGAGCAAAATTTATGAAATAAAGAAGAAAATAAATTCCTTAGCTTTCGACAATGAAGAGAAACACGCAATAATACAGTGTGCCAGCTAAAGTCCGTTGTCACCCCAATAATTTCTGAATGGCAAAAGCTACAGCCATAAAAGTGGGGTCTAGGTATAGTAAAGTTGTCATGTGCTACACAAGAAAACAGCTTACAGCGCCACCTGGCGACAAAATTCGGAGTTAGCTTTCTTATCTCAAAAACGATACGAAATACGGGGGAAAAAGTCAATTACAGAGTTGTTCAGCATCATCGATTTATTACAAAAAGCATCTTGCGCACAAAAATGATACAAATGAAAAGCACAAAACGCACATTTGTTTGATTCCGTTGAATAAAACTGCACTTGCCGGAAATGAGGCTCATCTATCTGTCAGGCTCAAAATGGTGTCCTTCAGCAACACACATCTGGACACGGGACTGCATTTACCACTGCACATTGTACAACATGGCAGGTGACATGCTGGCACAGTCATCCATAATACGGTTTCGAAGGTCCTACAATGTTGGTGGAAGGGTTGCATACACTAGCTGTTTGATGTATCCCCACAGAAAAAAGTCCAATGAGTTCAGGTCAGGTGAACGTGGAGGCCATTCTACGCAACCACCATACCCGATGACTTGTTGCTGGAATGTGTCCCGAATGCACTGTTGGACACTTGACCGGGATCCTCTCGTATTGTATTCACGCACACTAACACTGTGCCACGATAAGGGATCTTCTGGAGTGTGACGTTTTCTCTTTTCTTCCGCGTTATGTCTCGTTGCAATTTTGGGAGTTGCTAACCTAACAAATACGCATTTAACGCCTTCTGTTTTTAACATTACTGTACGGAAGGTGTCTTCTCTTACTAAATCTATGATGCTGAACAACTTTGTACTTGACTTTTTTCCCGTATATCGTACCGCATTTGAGATAAGAACGCTAACTCCAAATTTTCCTGCGTAGCGCATGGAAACTTTACTATACCTAGACACCACTTTTATGACTATAGCTCTTTACGTTCAGAAATTATTGGGTTGACAACGGACTTTAGCGGGTACACTGTATATATATATATATATATATATATATATATATATATATATATATATATATATATATATATATATATAAACAATGAAAACGGTTTGAATTTTTATTCCAAAAATGAAAAGTATTGTTGCAAATTATGCTTAAAGATATTTTCAAAAATTTATTAAAATTAGAGAAAAATTATTCAGCAACTTAATTAATGTCATTAAAAAGTTAATTTTTGAATTTTCAGAACATGTAAAAATGATTTTTGTGCTGTAGTATTTCCGAAAGCTATTAAGGAAAAACCCAAAATTTCGTTAATTTTTTAGTGAATTAAAATTTCAAAAAAAGGGATCGGAGCAGCACATTCCCACCCTCCAAAATATATTTTGTTAAATTTCGTAGCTCTAGGCACAGTGGTCTGCCCTGGTGAGCGCCAACACGCACGTTCTTCTTTATTATTAGTAGAGATAGAGATAATCAAACAACATATGAACTCAATAAACTTGGATTAAAAGAGCGAATAGTTTAAATTTACAACATTTTCATGGTGTAACAGAATAAAATGACATCGATACAAGCCAGGCATAAAAATTCTCCAAATTAACCAGAATAATCTTTTATAAATTTCTAAAAAGAAAGATTGAGGCTCACTTCTAAGCCTTGGGCCTTATTTCTGATCCGTACCTCCCATAAATTAATCTTTTCAAAAAATTACGTCCTTCCAAATTGCTTTTTCTGAAATGCACATATAAGTATATGATAAATATTTTTCCTTAGTAATTTTTAACGCTTTATATCAAAAGTTAAATGCAATGAAGTAAAATAAATAGCAAATGAAATGTTGCAATCTGCTTCGCACAGTAAAAAACTTTGAAGCTTTTATTATTTTAGAAACAACTTCTGCGCGTTAAAGTTAACATCCATTGAAACACCAAGTTCAAACCTAAAATTAAAATTTTCAAACATTGTTATCTTCTAATATAAATTAAAAAAGATTTCACCTCTTTTTTTCATCATTGAAAGATATTTCTCAGCATTTCTTTCAATTATCGAATCTTCCCAATGAAGTTATAAGATTTCAAGCTTTCTTCTATGACTTTCCAAGTAAACATCTACAGCATTTTTATCAGTCTCTAATCAGGGGAAGCCCCTCAAAATTCAGTTCTAGTAAAAAGACGTCTTTGCATTTCGAACCATAAAGGAAATTGCCAACATTCTGACCTAATACGGCTTCTTGGTTAGGTGATTAAAAAAATTATACCTTTCTTTTTAATTGCTTTCATTCGGCATTTGAAAGAAATTTATATTTGCTAATTATCATCTTAATTCCAGAGAGATTGGCTTTTGTAAAGTATTTCCATCAATTAATTTTAATAATACGTTTAAGATGTATTTTCTCAATCTTGTTAAGCTGATTCCCTATTCGTTTAGGACAGGGATGTTCAAACTTTTTTAAGAGTGGACCAAAGAAAAAGGAAAAATTGTGGCGTGCCAACAAAATTTATTATAAAGCTCAATAAGGATTTAAAAAAATAACTCTTTACTACTAATAAAATAATGAAGCCATACGTACATTTTTAAAAATTTCTCACAATCTTGTTTGAAGCGATATGTACTTACCTTACTATCATAATATTGTCTTAAATCATTATACTATTATTTTAAAATCTGCTAAATTTTGTCCATCATGGTTTAAATTTAATAAAACAAGCCAGAATGCTTGGTAATTTAGTACAGTGCTTCATAAATCCTTGCTAAACGTAAACTATCGTAAGGTGAAAACATAATCATATAATCATCATTTTGCAGAAAGTCTGTTTTAAATCTGCTCAATTTTAAGTGATTAATTTACCATACTTGTTTTCTTTTAAAACATTGATTGTAAAGTCTGTTTTGAAGAAATCTGCCAGTCAAGATTTGTCTTATTGCTAACAATTTACGTGTAAGTACAAAATATTTAAATTGAGATTCTCGATGCTATTTTAAATTTAGAGAGATAATTTCTGCTTAAAAATATAGGATCTTGATCATCGCAATGGACATTATCACAGTCAGGTTTTCCAGGAAAATAATTAATAGATATTTTAACCCATTCACTTACTTCAGGGATTACAATTATTTTTCACAATTTATCTGTGCAAAAATGGCAACAACTTTAAAACCTTTCGTTATTGTGTTATATTGGTTGTTTCGTCCACAAATACACGTTTCAGAATTTTTTTTTAATTCTCAAACATTTCGTCTCTTAACAAGAAACACCATATATCTCAATTTTTAAAAATTTCAAAGAGAAAGAAAATGCTCAATTTTTCGCGACCAGTGTCCTAAATGTTTTCATGACTGGTTGGAACATGCGGTCTCACGTTTATATCACATGTTAAAAAAAATGGTGTTGCTAGTTAATCGACGATCTATGCCAGATAATTCCATTAATTTATATTCAAAAAACTTTTCAAAACTTCTAAGTCTAACATTGTATCCATATCTTTCTTTAATTTGAAATTTCCCGTCTCCAAAATCTATAATTCGGTCATTCTGAAGTTTTTGCAAAAAAATTTCAACAGCGTTGTGATTTTAATATATTTACTGTCAAATTACTTAATCAATACTCCTTCAGATTTCGTGAAGTAAAATTTAATCAGACGCAAACTAATTCAAATCCGGAATGTTTCCGAAATTCTAAATTCTATTTTCACAGCTTAAGCTACACAATAATTATGAATTTCACAAATTTCAGACATTTCCTCAAAAAGTAAACCCATTGGAAAAAGCGATAATTCGAATGTACTAAATCCGTTAATTAAACACGTAAATGACTATTCAAGGAAACTCTATGTCTTTCTAAAACTGAGGAAGTTCGTTACAGGAAATGGCGGCCAACAACACAAGCTGCGAATTTAGCAACAGACTGAAATATCTCAACGGCAGAGACAGAAAGATGGAAGAACTAATTGTGAACGGAAATTGCTTCTCTAGTAGTTTACTTGACCAAATTTTAAAATTATATCCGTCATATAGATATGGGAGAGTACGCAACTGCAGTAATCAATATTTTTAAACTTATTTAAGCCTTTTGTGATCCACATAAGATGGCAATATCTATTTTATTAATTATTTCCTTATGAAAACCAATGATTACTTTTATGTTAAGAATGCTCTATTTTATTCATGATTTCCTTATGAACACCGATAATTATTTTTATGTTAAGAATTCTCTATTTTATTTATCATTTCCTTTTGAACACCGATGAATACTTTTATGTTAAGAATACTCTATTTTATTTATCATTTCTTTAAAAACACCGATGATTACTTTTATGTTAAGAATGCTCTATTTTA
>BGPR01004937.1:45289-56650 GCA_013235015.1 Araneus ventricosus
ACTTTTAAGTTAAGAATACTCTATTTTATTTATCATTTCTTTATAAATACCGATGAATACTTTTATGTTAAGAATGTTCGAGGTTAAACGTTAATTTTATTTCAAATAAAAGTAAGCTGAGGAATGCAATCATAATTATGTCTTATTAAGTGAAATGTGGTAAACAGTTTGAACACCGTTTCATTCGAAAGTACCTTTAAAGGACATACAGTAAATCATTACTTTCTTACTGTTGCATAAAAAACAGGTTTATATTATTATTTTTCTTACTATCTGCAGGTTTCATTTATACTTGAAATCCTGTTTGAATATACAGTATATATCAGCACTTTTTTATTTTATTGTACTATTCTTTTTAACAATTTATTGTGAAATTTTGAAAACGTGTAAATTTAGAGATCGCTTGGAAATATACTTAGTATGTTGCCATGCACCTGAAATATCCTCATGTTATTTTTTTATGGTAGGTTTTATGCTTTGACTGATTTCAAGAAATATCCTTTACGAACACAGGATGACTCTCCATAGTGGTCTAATGGTGTGTCGGGAAAGAAAAAAATTGTGACGCTTTTCGTGGTAGTTTTAAACGCTTATAGCTCCTTAACCAAATAGCCAAATACCATAGATAGTTGGTTTTAGTTTTATTTAACAGATAAAGGTTGGCAATGAAGATTGCAAAGAGAATTTTAGAATTTGGAATTACGGTTAGTCACAGTAGAGCTTCAAATATGGTGAAAATCACTAAACATTTTGATGACGTCACAGCGACCGATGCACGCGCATGCAAACTATTCAAACACATTTGGCAATTCATTCATCGATCTTACGTTTACGCGAAATATTACTCAAGAATTGTTGAATTACATCGAATTTCGTGGTAAAGTTAAGCGCTTATAGCTCCGGAACCAAATAACATAGAGAGTTCGATTTAGTTTCATTTAACATAGAAAGGCGGACATTGAAGATTTCAAAAATAATTTTAGAATTTGTAATTATGGTTTAGTTACATTCATATACAATTAAATTAATATTGCTATGTTCGCAAAATCTAAGGCTTTTTTAAGAATCCAAGAAAATTCTCGCAATATCGAATTCCTTTTAATTCTCATTAATCATTATTTCACATTAGTTTTTTCTAATTTTAAGTTTTTTTTGCGAAATAGAAAGCATATTAGTTGAAATGTGCATCATCTTAAACTAAATATTATCTGAGAAATTTGATTTTTTTATTTACATCTCAAAGACTATTTTTAAAACTATAATAAATGCTTCAAGCATTCTAAAGTTCAAAATGTATAGAAAATAAGAATTCCTGATATGGATTTAAAAATTATGTTATATCACTGTTCTGTGTCGTATGTATTTCTTCTCTTAATGTAACCAAGAATTTTGAGAGCTGTATTAAAGCTAACAAACTTTCGATTGAGTAGTCTCAAATCTCTTTACTGTTAACGAATTAAATAAGCTGTAAATCAATTAAGTCACTATTAGTTTATTCATTTGATTAATCAATAATATTTTTGATATGATTCATATACAATCACTTCATTAAATATTTATTTATTAATAATTTTTGAAAATCAATTGAATTTCCTTTTATAGAAAAATTTCCAGGCAGCTACAAATATATTTGAGAAGTAAAGTTAACTTTTGAAAGTGAACTATGAAAACCTAATGAAATTACTTCCAAACGAATACACCGGGATTTAATATATGCATAATATATATCCAAACCATATGCATAAAATCTTTATGTTTTTGAATTCCAAGTCACATTTCATTAATGAACATTCTTCGACACGCAGATTTAAAATATTTTCAACAACTCATTCATTAAAAAATTCACAAAGAAGAATAAATTCCATCAATTTTTCCATGAGTGTTTCAATTTACGGCGCAGAAAATGCAATTGCATTAACGGTCACCCCAACGGAAATAAGGTTTGTTTTGTAACAAACTATTAATTGCTACTCGGACATTTTTGAAAAAGAGTGAAATGCTGCAAGCTTTTCAAAGAAGAGTTTTCTTAGCAAACTTTTCCTCCAATTCACTGCATTTTTAAACATTCTAAATTAATTGGAATAATCCTCAGAAATTTACAACCAAATACAAAGAATCATTCACCAAATAGAGCAAAATGCTTTGTATAAACTGCTGTTTCATTAACATTAAAAAGGATGTTATTGAATAACTGATGCATGAAGAAATAAATACCTTTTGTTTCACATAGTCATTCCGTTGAAGCTTATGGAATAGTATTTTTTAGTTATTCTGTTTTATTCTTCTGCTGTCGATGTGATTAATTGGGCTTTATTTCTTTTCGGAATATATTATTTTAGTGAAATCGGAATGCATTTAAATGTGATAATTATTAATTCCTCATCCTCTTCAGGCCTGACATCGCCTGTGGGAGACTCTAAGCAACACTTTTAAATTTTCTTCCACTTTAATTGAAGGACTTTTAGATTTTAAAATAATATTAAATAAATAAAATAGGTTTAGTATTTATATTTATAACAGTATATGTCCATGTTTAGTATTGTTATTTATTACAGTATATGTCCAGGGTTGGTATTGCTATTTATTACAGTATATGTCCAGGTTTAGTATTTCTATTTATTACAGTATATGTCCAGGTTTAGTATTGCTATTTATTAGAGCATACGTCCAGGTTTATTATTGCTATTTATTAGAGTATATGTCCAGGATTAGTATTTCCATTTATTACAGTATATGTCCAGGTTTAATATTTCTATTTATTACAATATATGTCCAGGATGTGTTTTGCTATTTATTACAGTATATGTCTAGGTTTAGCATTCATATTTATTACAGTCTATGTCCAGTTTTAGTATTGCTATTTATTACAGTGTATTTCCAGTTTCAGTATTTCTACTTATTACAGTATATGTCCAAATGTCTACTACAGGAGACACTCATTTTCTCGAAAAGTATTCGAAAAATATACAATAAGATTTTCAACATTCTTCTCATGCATTTTTATGTATTCAGAACAAATAACCATTAAAAATAACGAAATTTATAGTTCAATGTTTATCTCAACACTGAAGAGGTCTTTTTTATTCATATTTTGCAATTATGGTCATAAACAAATAATGTTAGTCCTGTTTTTATTCAAGATCAATTATGAAGAATTTTATTTTCACCCTCTCACCCTATTTAATTTCAGAAAAACTGTAGCTATAGTCATAAAAGTGGTGTCTATGTATAGTAAATGACTATGCGCTACGCCATGAGACCGCTTACAGAGCTACTTGGCGGCAAACTGCGGAATTAGCGTTTCTATCTCAAAAGCGGAAAGTTATAGGGAAGAAAAAGTCAATTACAAAGTTGTAGAACATCATCGATTTAGTACGAAAAGATACCTTGTAGAAATTAATGCCAAGAACCAAACACTTAAAGCTTTATTTATTTTTTCGCGATTTCTATCACTGTTACGTGACAAAGGTGTTAGAAAGAGCAAAAAATAATTGATTATCATAAGACCAGAAAATCACCCGTCATGGTATGACAGGTGCAAATTGCCTCTTCATTCGAGAGATTTTCCGTGCAAGTTGAAGTGTTAAATAGATATATATGCGAGAGAAATGTTTAACTTTGATTGAAAACAAATAAAATAAACATATATTTTATGATAGAAAATATTTTTTTATTTACATATTTCTTTATTCAATAAATCTGTTTGGCTGCGGTGACCTAGTGGTAAGGTTTTGGTTTTGGAGCCGGAGGGTTCCAGGTTCGAAACCCAATTCCACTGAAGATCCGCCGTGTATGGGGCATGTTGCACTCTAAATCATACGTAGTGGCCAAATGTCCTCCCGTTGGTGTGGCGTAAAAATACCCACACTGGCTCGGCCTACCCAAGAAGGGTGTAAGGCCGGTAGAGGACCAGCGGGGAGAGCTCCACCAGCATGCGGAGGACGGGATTTATTGGGCACAATAAGATGATACAGGCATTGCCCGAACAGGGGCAGTAATTTTAAATACAAGAGAGCTGGGAGTGTAAACATGGTTCGACCCACCTCGGTGGGGAGAAAATAGTTTGATTTACTACTCGGGCAAACAAGGAACAGTAAAAATACATAAAAATAGATAAGTATTGAAAAAGAAACAAACAAACACAGAAAAAGCAGTAAAAATTAGATATATAAAAAAGTCAAATATTGAAACCTCATAGTATAAAAACAAAACATACACAAACAATATTACACATCAAACGACACATAAAACACAAATACAAACTGTACCAAACATAGAATTAAAAATACATAAATTAATAATAATAATAATAATTGCTTCTGAGATAGAGAGGAATAAATTCCGTTAGTCAACGGTAATGCACGTCCCGCGTAAAAGGGAATATCAAATTATCAATTACAGAATTTTTTTTTGAGTAAAACTGCGCAAGTTAAAAATTACTTTATGTCCTATACAGGATAAAAGCGGCCAATGGGAGAGGAAAAGGAATGAAATTTTGTAGTCTAAAAATAAAAACAAGGTCAAAAAAGGGAATGCATAGCCGCATCCTGCCCAAAAAAATCTAAACAACCGTTAGGGCATTGACAACGTGGCAACAGGTTTCCAGAAGTGCGGAGAGACTCGGGAATCGTAACAGTCATCTATTGGTGTGGCGTGGAAGTTTGGAGAGGGGTATGCCAACTCAGGCGTCGTCCTGGTCATCTGACCGTGGTTCAAAATTACGAGGTCCGCCCCAAAATAGCCCTCGTGTTGCTTCAAAACGGGACGTTAATATAACTAAACTAAACTCAAAAAATCTATTGATAAACAACATTCCTGTGTAGTATTTTTCGTTGTCTAACAATTTTATTATAATTCAATAGCCATAAAATTCTCAGCTTGTCAAACGTAAGTCAAGAGTTAAAATTTCAAAGGAATTCTTTTTCGAAATTCTAATCAAAAGAAAGCATTTCTCTGCTTGTCAAACGTTGCCAAAAAATATTATCAAATTATACCGTAACGATTGCAATAAATAATTCGATGCATCGTGGCGTCCAAACTATATCACGAGTATGATATACCACTGACGTAATTTACTACTTTCTATTACAAAACGGAAATTAATTTGAAATATATGATTAATATAATTTAAAATTTCTCGGAACTATTGATCATAGCGAGGTAAATTTTATATCAATAGATAGCAATTTTATTTCACTATTTTAGAGCTATTAAATCTGAAATTAGAACGACAATTACTTTTTAAAATCTAAAATTAATGAAATTTGGGTGCTCTAACAATTAAATAATGCTGTTTAACGTACAGAAAAGTGTGCCTGTAATGTTCTAAAATTTGCAAAAAGCTACGAAAATGTAAAAATTTTTGAATTTTTTCCCGAAATTTATATGGTTACCAATGCGTTAAAACTGGTTTATATATGCTCCTATGGACATGTTTGTTAAGAATATAAACACAAATAAGTATTAAAGATACCCTTAACCACTTATGACTCGAGAAAAGAAAAAGCATAAAATGATGAATATTTGCACTAATACTGTGTCCTTGCTTTATAGAAACACCATACGACAGTAACTGTACGTTCACAATAACAGCATAAAAATTTACTAAAATGTTAAAGAAGGATATAAAAAGTAATGTGGTGATAAGTTAAAATTTACAGTTTTATTTGACAGTTTAGCACGTAACATTAAGTTAAAAAGATTAAATACCCACAATAATTAATGGTCTAAATAACTTGTAAAAATTTCAATAACTGTTAAATAATTTCTTCTCATCATTTTAACTGCTTTTAATTTTATTCAAAACTGACTTCTTAAGCAAAGGATTTTTTTTTCCTACTTTCTTCAACAGACTGAAGCATATTTTGAAGCAAACAATAACAATAAAAATTATAATAATAAAATTTAAATAATAATAATAAAAAAATTTTGAATAACAATAAAAAATAAAGGATAGACAAAAACCCTCGAGCAAACGTGATGATTCAGCAAGAACCAAATCGAAAACTAATTTGCATCAAAAATAAAATGATGACATTAATTTAGCAAAATTACAAAAGTGTTGTGTATTTTAGATTGCTTATAGGATACCATAAATGTACATTCAAATGTGTACTGCTAAACCACTGAAATTGAATGACGATTTCAAAGATACACCCTCATATTCCTAATCTTGTGGCCCATCATACTATCCCTTATTTAGATTATTTTAAAAATTCCTTGAATGGTCAAAGTCTTCAATGGTGAGAATGTCATGAGATCGCACTTGGTTCAGTTGTTCTGCGATTAAGGACCAGAAATTCTTTGGGTTTGAAATCATGAAGTTGAAAAGATTTTGGCAAACTGTTAAGGAACAAAAGGGAAAATATATCATTGATTAAAGTTCATTTATTGTTTAAAAAATCAGTATTTTCCACACAAAAATTAAAATATTTTTTCTACAAGACCCAATAAACCCATAAGAAGAGAAAAGGCGTCAATAAAGTGCATGAAATGTGCTCTTATTAATTTAAATGTAATTAAATTTCAATTATGTTTGAATTTAATTTAACTAAATGTAAATTTAATTTAATTAAATGCAAATTTAATTTAATTAATTTTTTTCTAATTTTCTAATTTCTCAGCGGTAGTTCAGAAAGTCATATAAAAAGAAATGAATTATAATAGTTTTTAACATTAACGTAACATATTAAACTTCAAAGTAGTCAACATTAATTATAATTATATTTTCATTACAAAATTTCAGAAGCTTTGTTTTTATAAAAACAGAAACGCCACCATAATGAATGCCAAAGAAGATTAACCAAGATTAAACTGAGGAAAAGAACATCTTAGCGGAACATTCGTGAATATGCAATCTGATATAAAAAGTCTGATCAATTTATGTGTTCTGTAATTAAAGTAGAGAATAAACGAATATTTGTTTCTTTCAGGTTTCGAATGAAAAGAAATTAAGAGGAAAATATATTATTTTCCCTATCACCGCGCGAAAAGTCCCTGATAAATTTTGTAGGCCAGTAAACGAAGGCCTTCAGAAAAACAAAAAATAATATAGTTTTGGGAATTGGTACACTTTCTCATGAGGGGCTTGTGATAAACATACGAAAATTTCCCAGTCCTGTGGGTGTGAGCTCGCGGCGCCATCTTAGATTTCATCCACCCTTTTTTTTAGTTTTCCCTGAATATCTCGAAAACTTTTTGTAGTGTTGGGATTCTCAAATCGCATTCGCCGATGGAGGGCGCTCACCTCCCCTGAGGGTCGGGGGTTGTTTTTAATCAGTCGAGTTGCGAACTCGAAGGCTGGAAGGACTTTTCGGAAAGCGTCGGCGAGTGAGGCCGGAATCCCAACGCTAATTTCGATTTGACGTAGGGTCCAGACGTATCTTTCTGTCTGTGTTGTTGCTGGCCGTGAAGGGCCGCAACAATTATTTCTATTTTGCTATTCTGTCCGTACTCAGTGTTTGTCTAGTATTCTGTGTTGTGTTCTAAATAAACTGTTGTTTGTGTTACATCACTGGAGCATGATAATCCATTCAAAAGAACCAACACCATAAAAAAGGGTTACGATCATCACACTTTTCAATTCACAATGATTTATCAAATTAAATAGCTTAAAATTCCCTACAAATAAATACTCTTATTTTTCTTCTAGCTTTAATAGTCTTGGAGATAATGGGTCTCAAATGTTGCCGCCATCTTGGATTTCCTCCACCCCTTTTCAGTTTTTTTTAATATCTCGAAAACTATTCAAAATTAAAATTACATGTGAATGCACAAATTAAAGAGCGTGCAATTCCCTACAGATAGGTACTTTGATTTTTTTTCAAGCTTTAATAGTTTTTGAGATAATTGGCCTCAAAACGGATGAATTCATAAAAAAGCTTAATTGATAGCACAATAAACGAAGGGTTTGAAGAAAAAGAAAAAATCATATAGTTTTTAAAATCGGTACAAATGTTCTCGAGTGTCTCTTGTCGAACATAGTAGAAAGTCCTCGATCGCGCGGCGGCGCGCGCGCTCGCGCCGCCATCTTGGATTTCATCCACCATATTTAATTTTTCCTGAATATCTCGAAAAATATTCAATTTTCAAATTACAATTTATTTAACAAATTAAAGAGCCTAAAATTCCCTACAAATACACACTTTTTTTCTTTCAGCTTTAATAGTTTCGGAGATAATGGGTCTCAACATTGCCGCCATCTTGGATTTTATCCCCCTTTTTTCAGTTTTTCTTGAATACCTCGAAAACTATTTGATTTTCAAATTATAGGTAACACAACAAATTGATGGTCGTAAAATTCCCAACAAATGCATGCTTTTATTTTTTTTTAGCTTTAATAGTTTCTGAGATATGTAAGAAAAACTAAGACGGGGGGGGATAAAATCCAAGATGGCAGCAAACGTTTAGACCCATTATCCCCGAACCTATTGAACTAAAACAAAAATAAAAGCATTTATTTGTAGATAATTTTACACTCTTTAAATTACTGATTACATGTAATTTGAAAATTGAAGAGATTTCGAGATATTCAAGAAAAATTAGAAAAGGGGGATGAAATCCAAGAAGGTGATAACCTTTGAGACCCATTGTCTCGGAAACTATTGAAGCTGGAAGAAAGACAAAAATATGTACTTTTAGGAAATTTTACGATCTTTAATTTTTTAAATCAATTATAATTTGAAAATTGAATGCTTTTCGAAATATTCAGAAAAAACTAAAAATGGAGGAATGAAATCCTAAATGGCAACGCGAGATCCCCCCCCCCAAGATCCGGGACTTTTACTATGTTCAACAGGAGGCCCTCGAGAACATTTGTAATAATTTTAAAGAGTATATGATTTTTTTTGTTCAAACCCTTTCTTTATTGTACTACCGATTAAGAGTTTTTACAATTTTTTTCGTTTGAGACAAATTATCTCAAAAACTATTAAAGCCTGAAGAAAAATCAAAGTATAAATCTGTAGGGAATCGTACGCTCTTTAATTTGTTAAATAACATGTAATTTCAATATTGAATAATTTTTGAGACATTCAAGAAAATCTGAAAAAGGGGAAAATCCAAGATGGTGGCAACATTTGAGACCCATTATCTCCAAGGCTGTTAAAGCTGGAAGAAAAATAAAAGTATGTATTTGTAGGAAATCTTGCGATTTTTAATTTATTAAATCATTTGTAATTTCAAAACTGAATAGTTTTCGAGATACTTGGGAAAATCTAAAAAAGGGGAGATGAAATCCAAGATGGCGCCGCGAGCTCACCCCTCAGGACCGGGGACTTTTAGTGTGTTCATCATATACCCTTCAAAAAGACGTGTTCCAATTTTCAAAAATTTTGATTTAAAGTTTTTCTCATCCACATTTTGGACCTTCGTTGACTCTACTATTTATCGAAGTCCTTTAGCATATTGGACGAAAACTGTTTGATAATTTAATAGAAGGCATGACATGCTAAGAAGTCTTTTCACCGGAATTGAATTCCGAAGACCTTCTGTTGATTAGAAAATGATTAAAGAGCTTTAGAAATTTACTTCAAACGAGGAAGAAAGAGCAGTTTGGAAATCTCGTAGCTTTCTTAGCATGATTCGGTAATTGCATTTAAAGCTGAGAAATATCCCTCGAGACTTAAAAGAAATCTGTCTTCATTAATTAAAATTAGAAATAACCTACCAGATTTGCCTAAAACCTTTAAAGTGATGGTATAATGATGTCATGAAATGTTTCAAAAAATGTAAAAAAACGCATTTCACTAATTTATATATTTTCACTAAAATATTTCTATAATATTTTCCTGAACTGGTTCCATTCCATTTTCTTGAACTGGTAATACGAAGACGATTTCTAAATTAATGTCTTTCATTCTTTTGGAGTATTAAGACAATTGGTAGATTTTATCTAAAAATTTAAAAATATATCTTCATATTATGTATAATACAAATCAGAAAATACATGCTTCTGTCTGTGTTTGTCTGTCCTCCTAAACTATGAGCAATAGAGACACGAAAAATGCACGTGGTTTAGTTTGGTATAGTTATATTAACGTCCCATTTTGAAGCAACACGAGGGCTATTTTGAGACGGACCTCGTCATTTTGAGCCGCTGTCAGATGACGAGGATGACACCTGAACTGGCACCCCCTCTCCAAAATTCTACACCACACCAGAATTTGTACGTGGCATTCTGGGGTAGATTTCTGGGTGCTAAATGAATTATTTCTTAAAATATTTAATTAAATAATAAAAATCAATCAAAACTTCAGCGATTTTGGTCGGCATTTTTCCAATAACTTCTGAAATAATTATTGGTGGAAAATTATTTATATACCATCTTAAAAAGGAAAAATTTGTTTTCAAAGAAGTTAGTTCAAGTGCTACGTGACTTGATATGTAATTTGTATGTGTGTTTGCAAAATTTACACTTTTTGTTTGTTTTGTCTAAGGAAGTTAGTTCAAGTGCTATGTTGACTTGATATGTAATTTGTATGTATGTGTGTATGCAAAATTTACACTTTTTGTTTTAAAATCATTCAGAATTAAAATTTTCAGTTTCAACCGAAGGGAGAGACATAAGGAGAAATTATTATGTTTTTAAGTTTTTTAAAATTAAATTATTTTCTAAAATTGAAAACGTGCATTTTAATAATCAAACCAAATGTAAAATTAAATTCACTTTTGATCAAATTTCATTAGTCTTTTCCACAAAAGTCACGAAGTTCTAACGATTTGTTTTCTGAATACTGACTTAATAAACTCCTGTACTTTCGCTTTGCCCTGGTTAGGAACAATTATCAATATTGCCTACAATTTATACATTCATAAACACATTTTATTAAAACATGAAATTCAGATTCTATAATTTTTAGTTATAACTCTATTTCTTTGTCACTGGATTTTTATAAAAAAATTTTCATATTTTATTGTTTTTTCTTTCTGCTTTGTCGGTGTTTAATCCATAGTTTTCTAAATTATCTTATTATAACTATTCCCTAAATTCGTATCATAGAAAGTTGATCTGCAAGCAAAAAGAAAATTGCAAATTTACTCTTGATGTTACATTACCATTGCATATTACCTACCAAAACCCCGGTTTGGAATTGTATTAAAATTTATGAAATTTTACGCATATAAATGCGTTTTTAGTTGATAGCTTCGCCTTAACTTAAAAAACCGTTTCGTTTTATACTGAAATACTGAAATTATTACCAGCGTTTTATGGTAAGATTTTTTTAACGGCTCATTCTGCATGTTTTAAACAAGGTACGAGAAATCTATAGTTCTTAACCCTGAAACTTTTAATGCTGGAGAAGTGAAATAATAACATGAAAGGTCAAAAATACTTGGATAAACAGGGTACGAGAACTCTGT
>BGPR01004937.1:65874-78681 GCA_013235015.1 Araneus ventricosus
TATCGTGATCCCTAACAATGATCCACTACAAAAAACAAGCTAAATGCAAAAAAACAAGTGAATTTTTTTATGTTTGTCTCACTCTAGCAGAATAAAGAACAAAGCTTCAGAAACATCTATGAGAAATCTATCGAATTATATTAATTTAAGATCAAAAGCTTATCGTGATCCCTAACAATGATCCACTACAAAAAACAAGCTAAATGCAGAAAAAACAAGCGTGTCTTTTCCGTTTCGTGTTTTCTGTTACTGAGACTAAATTTCTTTTCTTTTTTTGCGCTTGATTTCAGAATGCTCTGTTTCTATTCTCTTTCTTGAAAAATGTTTCGGAGATTTCCCGCAGACCTTAAACATGAAAGGCATCGTTTTTTCTCTTGCAGTCTGAATTGTAGGAAGTAACTTGTGATTTCAGAAACGAAAAGAAAGATTTAAAATTCATTTTAAAATGAAAAGTTTAGTTAACTTCATCTTAAAACTCGTTTTAATTTATTCTTAAAACAATTCAGACTTCATTTCTTCAGTTTTCTTAGATTATAAATAGTTGTATCAGAATTTAATTTCTGGCTTATAAAACTCACAAACAGATTTTAATAAACGTCTGAACTCCAGAGCAAGATGTTTCTCTGGTACTATATGATTTATCACCTCAAACTTGCTACTTAAAAAATCTATAAGTGCTCAGAGCCCAACATAATCTGTTATTACTTTGGTTTAACTAGCAATTGAGACTGAGAAAAAGAGCCTAGCACTGGTGCTCATGTACAGAAACCAATCTTAGCATCTGCTAAATAAAAACATTTTCACAAAACCGAGACCTATATATTTTTCTTAAGCTTTTATACGATTATCTTATATTTGTAAAAATAAAATACTTCTGCAGTGTCTTATTCCTTCTATTAATCTGTTCGAATATCCCCCTCTTTTTCTGTTCTTTTGTGTAAGATAAAACTTTTATTTAAAAAAATATAGGTAGAATAGGTTTCTTATCTATTTTAATGTAGTCACTGGATCCTATTTTTGATATTTCTTTAGTCCTTTTTATTAAAAAATGATGGAAAATCTATTGAATTTCTCGGAACCAGGACAATACACATTGTTACAGAAAATAAGGAAAATATTTCCCAGAAAACAACCAGATAGTATGAAAAACTCTGTTGTTTAGTGACTATCATGTGATGTTTTCTAGCCTGAAGGCTAAATTTCAAGAATTGTTTAGAGATTGAAAATAACATGTTTTGATTTCATGTCTCTCCTAACATTTTTGTTAATGTAACAAAAAAAAGTAAAAACTGCTTTCGAAATTACAATTTATTTTAAGTGATTAATCTGCAAATTAATTATTATTAATTAAATGCGTTTTTATTAAAAGACAGTTGTTTTTATTTTTTTAACTTAAAATATTTGATAATTTTGAAAATATTTAGGGAAATAATTCGTTAAAAGAGTAAAAAATTGCTTAATTGTACTTATTTTATTGTCACTTTAAAGAATCGAAATAAGTAAATTTTAATTCATATAAAACTTCTCAGTGAGTTCCAAATTATACTTAAGAATAGAAATCATAGTTGTCTGCAATTCACCTAGCCTTACAAATGCGACATAAAACAGTCAAGCTTTCTGAATTATTTCATAACGCAATTTAACCCTCTGATACCGAGCGAGGCGGTACCGGGCTGTCTAAAAATTTCCCTTTAACAGCGAAGAAGGCCGGTTTGAGATGGTTGGCTTCTTTTGAGGGGAGGTGAGGTTCCAAGATCGCTTTGGAGATAAGCGCGGTAGGGGGTCCAATTATCCTTGTAAACCGTGGCCCATTTTCGTGCGCCTTAAGAAAAGGTTATAGCAGAGGGTGGGGTGACAAATGACCACCCAGGGTGGGAGAGTCCAATTCATGTCGCTTCCTCCCAAAAGGTCCCGGTTTTAAAGGAGCTAGAAGAAAAACTGGACTCGGGATTTAAATATTTAACTTAGGAAGACGAAGGAAGTTACTTCCAAACGAATTTACCAAGTTTAAAAATTCCTCACATATCCAAGAAAATGCGCATGATGTTATCAATAAAAGAATTCGAAATCATTTTTCCTTTATAAACGTTTCTGGGCGTAAATTACAAATATTTTCAACTTCTCATTGATTAAAAAGAACACAAAAATGAAGCTGCACCAATTATTGCGATATGTGGAATTTATTTTGCGATGCAGAAAATACACTGGAACATATATACAAGGCCCGTGGGTAGGGGGCAGAAGTCCAAGGACCCCGGAAGTCCCAAAACTTCAGAAGGGTAGCAAGCACATCCACAGAGATCAGCGAATAAGAGGCAAAAAATCCAATATAACTTATCATACACTGCTCATAAAGAAAAATTTCCATATTCTAAACAGTAATTAATTAAAAATTCGTAAACACAACGGAAAAAGACCCAGATCAAAAATAATTCACAAAAAGACCACAAGACCAATTAACAATTATCAAAAATTTCAAATGTTCAATATAACACTTTCAAATTTTTATAACAACAGAAAAATCCAATCATCCAATAATGCATTGAGTTGAAATCGGGGAGAGAAATCCTCGCTTATGTCTTGTACAGCAGTTGTTCAGACTAGCATTCAAAGGTAAAACATTTGGTGAAAAGGTTAAAAATTGTTAATCTTTTTTTAATATTTTATGAAATGAATCATTAAAATAAGTAAAAAAATTGCTTCATTAAACATATTTTTGTTATAACTTTAAAAAGGCGAAAAAAGTAAGTTTTCTTTTATATAAAATTTCTTAGTGAGATCCAAATTATTCTTAAGAATAGAAATCACAGTCTTCTGCAATTCACTACCCTTCAAAATGCGACATAAAACAGTCTCACTTTCTGAATTATTTAACAACACTAAATTATTTAACAACTTGACTTAGGAGGAGGAGGGAAATTTCTTTCAGACAAATTCACCAAGTGTGAAAATTCCTGACATATCCAAGAAAATGCGCATGATGTTGTCAATAAAAGCATTCGAATTCATTTTTCCTTTGTGAGCGTTTCTCGGCGAGCAAATTAAAAATATTTTCAACTTCCCATTGATTAAAAAGAACACAAAAATGAAGCTTCACCAATTATTGCAATATGTGGAATTTATTTTGAGATGCAGAAAATACAATTGCATAACTGTCCACACGACAAAAATTTAGAAATTATTCGGTAACAAACAATTCATTGCTTTCCAGTGACATTTGAAGAACAGTAAAATTCTGCAAGTGTTCTAAACAAGAATTTACTTTGCTAACTTTTCTTCTATTTAGTAGCACCTTTATACATTTTAAGCGAATCGGAATCATCTCCTAAATTTAGCAAAGAAAACTCACACAAAATAATTCGCAAAAATACAGGGTGTTCATTAATTATTGTCGGGGTTTCCGTACCTCATAACTTTCGAATAAAAAATATTACGCAAAAACCGATTACGTATTCGTAAATTACAACTCAAAGAATTTTACGTGGCAACAATGCGATCTTAGCGCATTTGCAGTCTGGGTAATTATGACGTCATAAATAAAAATGGCGACCGTGCAAGAAAAAGCAATGTGTGTATTGTGGTTTTTCGAAACTAAATTTGGTTTGGGGGTTTGTCAAGAACATTGTGTACAAGACCCTTGTGCCCTCCCTTGATGAACTGAAGCTCAGAATTGTTACTGCGATCCAAAATGTTACCCCACTAATGCTGGAGAACACTTGGAGGGAAATCGAATTTCGTCTCGATGTGTTACGAGCCACGAAGGGCAGCCATGTGCAAATTCATTAATCTTTCTAATATCATTAATAAAATTCTTTGAGTTGTAATTTACGAATACGTAATCGGTTTTTGCGTAATAATTTTTATTCGAAAGTTATGAGGTACGGAAACCCCGACAATAATTAATGAACACCCTGTACAATAAAACCCACTCCAACTATTCGAATCGTTGAGATTCGGTCAAATTGAGAAGAATGCTATTGAGTTCCCAGTAAATTAATGCGAGGAGATATGTATTTTTGTGTTTCTCGTTCATCATACAAATTCCATTAATGCTTTTAGGATAGTATTTTAAACTTAGCATTTTTTATTTTAAAAACTTTCGCTCTGAATGCAAATATTTGAATTTTCAGTACTTTAGCAGACCATTCGAAATGATTCATATGGTTAATAATTACCAACTCCTTAATGTTTTCGTTTTTGTGGGTGTAATAAGAAGATTAACAAATATAATGTAAGCTTTTTATCCATTTCAGATTTCAAACATATCCCTAAACATATTATGCAAAAAGTTTATGTTTAGGCCATGAATTTTTTAATTATTTCTAGGCCATTTTGTGCTTGCAATAAATTCTTAATTTTATAAATTTTTTACTTAGCCACTTAACTGAATAGTTTTCTTTGCTATCTAATAAGATGACCCCTCCTGTTTTGGAAAGGGACTGTCGTTTTCATTCATCTAAGAAGGCATAGGATACTTAAGATGTTTATGGATCCTACGTATTTTTTGTGTCAAATTATAAAGCTAATTAATGATTCAATTTTAGTTTATAAGACTAAAATTTCGATAATTCGATGCACGAGTATCCTCGGGCTGGTAAGTTAAGCGGTTAATTCGATGAGGCTAGTTGTTTAATACATTAAACTAATCATTAAAGGTATATAAACTTGTGATTATTCTTGAACGAAAATGATCCTCAATATTTGTATAGAGCGCATTATAAAAGTAGAAATAAAGAAGTCATTCCACCCCATTGGAAAAACTTACACTATATTTCGTGTAGAATATGCGTATATGGTAATTATTTTCCTGTGTGTAAATATGAGTAAATGATTTTCAGTTCAGAAAAGCATCATTCTTTTTCTGTTACTTGAAAATATGATAATGTGTTTTTAAAGGAAGAACTTGTTTTTACCCAATAATACATATATGGAGAAAATGAAATTAACATACTGAAATAATTTCCTTCAAATTTGTAATCAATTTTAATTTCGACAAAAAACATTTCTCATATTTCCCGATATTTTAGAAACTAGTTAACAAATTTAATCTTCGAAATGAAAAGAACGTTCTTTTCTAACATATTGCATAACATTTAGAGATTTATTTTATAACTAAGGATATCAAAGATCAATATATTCTTAATTTGTCTTTCTTCCCAATAACTTCTGTTCCACAAGTCCAGACACATCACTTAAACGCAAGCCACTATCTTTAAATTTAACTATTCGTGCAATAATTTCATAAATAGTTGCCTTTCATAATCTTATAATTTAAAAAGTTTTCTAGATTAAAATTTAAATATTCGTATCACGTTTTTTCTGAAATTTACCTACAACCATAAGCATCAAGCAAAATGTCTGGAAATAAAAAAGACTTCTGGAATGGAGATATTTACTGAAAAATTACAGATGTAAGCTAATGGGAATTTTTCTAACACGGCAGACTAATATAAGAAATTTTGTCTTTTAAGTACGTAAATTCATAATGCAGTTCTCACCGACGATGAATTTATTGGCATAACTTCTCAAATAACATGTGAAATCTTTTTAAGAGTATAACTTTCTCTTTAATAATGTTGTTAGTAATTCATCAGCTGATATATTACTAAGTTTATATTAAGTTAAAGAATAACCATATATTACTAAGTTTATATTAAGTTAAATTATAACCATATATTACTAAGTTTATTTTCTCAAGCTAGGACATACATAGAGAAAATATAGCAATCGTCAAGAAATTCAACCTGCAGAGTTTGATGATTGTTCACTTCGTAGACTTTCTTGAATCCAAAAGAAAGATTTTTGGAATTGGAGATGTCTGTTTGTATGCGAACAAGATAATTTTTTTAAAAATGCAATAAAGAAAAATAATTATATTTGGTATTTGCACCAAAATTCTATATCTATATCAAGTTTTGGATATGTATCAAGAAATTCGTCAAGGACACGAGGAACTTTTTATAAACAAATATTCGATATTCTATAATTAACGATCATACCTATCAAAGACGACCTGTATTTACAAATTTAACATGCCCTTTATCACTAACATCTAAGGAAAATATATACATTCATTTACTGTCCTTTTTAAGTCGATAGCACAAGAAAAAAATACGGAATGTAGTAAAAAATAAGATTAAATTTATTAAGCTGGCAAGAGCTTGCTCCACAAACAAATTTCACCCCATAGTACTAAACATTCTCCCCCGATTGAAATATAATATTTCGAGATACAAATAAATATTAATATAAATAGATATTTCACATACAATTATAAATCCAAGCACAACCTGACGCGAAAAATACAAGTAATACAGAAATAAAAATAGATTAAAGAAAAGTAAAGGTAACTTTATTCACTATCGTTTCATTAGTAAAACACAAAATACATTTTGCTACACAACAGTATTAATAAGGATACATGAAGTAGTTGTAAGCACTTTTCTTCAGTTAAAAGCGTAACAGATCAATAATTCCAGATTAGATAACAGCAGATTTTTTTTCATAGTCTATTTCTTGCACATTTTTGGCTGATAATTAATATTTTATATACTCACCATATGTTTTAACCCCCTGAAAACGTTATTTCTATTAATAAAAAGTACAAAATATTTCATTTGTGCTTTTATACTGCAAATAAGAAATTAGAGAAAAAGCTTCAAATAGAGTAAAATTTTTAAATTTGTGGAACTTTATCGTACTTGCGGCACCTCAAGACTTCTTTCGACTATCATTATATTTATTTTCGGGGATTTTTTTAATAAAAATGCAACTTTTCCCCTCTATTACAAATTAAAAAAGAAAAAAAGTTTTTCGTTCCGCCCTACTGTGAATATTCGAATAATTTAAGAATGTGGTAGAAACGGTGGACTTAAATAAATTTTGTATATTTCTTGAAACAAATCTCTTCTTTATTACTCATTTCATAAATCTGCAAAATGTCAAAGAAATTTTATTTGTGAATCCTTCGATATCTATTTTGCGTTTGGGGAAGATTATGAGGATGATGTGTATTTAGAAGGCGTTATCGCAATAATTGAAATCGAATATATCGTTTAAATAAAACAAGGATAACAAATTAGATTCTTTTGAATGTAAAATAGGAAACATATTCTCTCATCAACCGCTATTTATCTTTCCTTTTAACTTTATCAGCTTCCATTCATGTTTCCAGAGCTGAAATGCCAGACAGCGGAATGAAATTTAGAAGCAAATAAGCAACCAATCGTATTACCATTAAATTCTTCATTTATTGTAACAGCCGCTATAAATATTTATTTATTATTAATCCTAAAGCTTGCCGTCACATATTGAAGATTTAAAGCAAATATTGATTCAGGTTGATTAATCTTGGGCATTACTTCATGTAGAACACACAACAATAACTGTTTAGAGTCTTTGAGCTTTGCTCGGGCTTAATCTGAGCTTTCGATTTCAGGTTCCTGCTATGAAGTGGATCTGTATCACAAAGCTTTGAGACCTCCTTGGATGAATCTCTTTGATGTAGAAGACAAACGGTGCGCGAAATCGAAATGTTCCTCAACTGCCTTTTCAGGGATGGAATAATAATTTCAGTGACTCTAAGCAATCTCACGGTTTGATTTCACATTGATGAATGAGAAATTTGAATGTCCTGAAGGAAAGAGGATACAGATTAACCATGATTAAAAAGTAACTTTCGTGTGCTTCCTAGATAAGATAAATTAATAACAGCACTCAGCAAGTAAGGAGATGATAAATTTCGATTTGCATCAACTAAATCCTTGGCTGTCCTTGTAAATATAAATAGGTATGGATATTTAATAGCTATTTCTTCGATATTTAATTGAAAGATGTCACATCTTTAATCCAGGTACTTTATTTTTAAGTAAAGAATATAAACCTCGAAACAATTCCATTTTCTATTCTACGAAAATTTGCAAATTAATAACAGCAAAATGAGGTAAACTTAAGTAGATGTTAGTCCTTCTAGCATCAGTTTAGTGCTGTAACAGATGTTCCAGCATTCAACAAAAGGATGTCCTGTTTGTATTTAAATCATGCGAATTACAACAGAAATCAAATGTGGGATGCAATTAGGCTTATTTATGTTGCACTCTCTTCCCTTTATTATTTATGTATTTGAGAAGGTTGAAGCTGTGGGATTAATGATTGTGCAGCATTTCTTAGAACTGTTAAGGGATTTAATAACTCACTTTTCTATGAAGTTCACGATCGATCGAGTTGCAAGAATCAATTGAATAATTAATAATGCATTATAATGAAGGACTAATTCAGAGCAAATAGGCTCTTACAAGAATCGATTTTCACTGATTCAATGCACTGAATTATTTTAGCGAATTTCTATATTAACGACAATTTAAAATGCTTATTTATTTATTTTTCACTTTTCATATTTGGCAGTTAATTGTTGATTTTTGGCATTTATTACATGTTCTACAAAAGACTTCCAATTTTGAGGATTCAAAATGAAGCAGAAAACGGAAGGAATATTTTGGGCACCAACTTTCTGGTCAATGATTAAAATAACTTTGTTTTTCTAACTTTAAATATGGGTTAATTAATACTTCATTATGTTCATAATTTTCAGTGTTTAAATTTTATTTAAATCACATTAGTTATGAGATTCAAAAACATTAGTCTTCACAAATTTCTTTCCCGGTCTTCAAAATAATTCATTTGATATTTAAATAACAAGGGTGCCAATCAAGTTCATCATTTCTCTTTGCAAATGAGAAAATCATTCTAAAATCAACTATATAACGAATGATTAAAATGATTACTAAAACCAGATTTCCTGCCAAAGTGTGGACATCATTCTTTTTTGGCACTAATACTGGAATTTATATTTTCATTATCGGACTTCAAAAATGCTGTTTACTCGGTTAAACTAAGTTTTTGGCATCCATCCGTTCCTCCCCACTTTACCAATTTTGTGTTGCAAAGAGCAAGATGGCTTGGCGATATAAGAACCAATGTTTGTGTGCGCAGTGAGCTTTTTATTGTTCTCTCGCCCACTCGATGTCTGCGGCATCTCAAGTGGTTCCGGGAGCATTTTTTAAACTTTAAAAAAACTACATCATCGGCTTCGCTTTCAGCTAAGCGGGAAACTAGTAGCTTCGCCTTTCATTGAATGTTAAGAATCTACGGTTTTTTAAAATTCCGAAAACGAGAAATCCATAAATAACATTTCGTATTCGACAAGAATTGCCCCGCGAAGAAGAATTTGAAACTATATTTTCCAACCACGTCCGTCGAAACAAATCCACTATCCAAATTGTCAAAATTCAAAAAGCAGAATTCCAAAAGAAGTTTTATTAAAATTCGAAGAAATTGACCAATGAAATAGTAAATAGCACTTACATGACCAATAAAATCGAAGCGATAAACAAAAACATAACGATTCCTGCGTGAACCAGACACGAATTGGAACATTCCTGCGCAACCAAAAAAAATGTTCTGACCTTGCCAATTCGTCTTTCGCTTAGCGGCAAGGAATTGAGGAGCCAAAGTGGTGAGAAATGGCTGAATACCATAAAGTTTAGGTTAACTGTTTACTCAAAATAGAGCAACCACAAAACTGAACAGCAACTAGGATTAAAGTGAGAAAAATAACGTCCAAAGCAAGCCATTAAAACTCCACGATTAATGAAGTTGCTGGAAAAAGTTTGCATAAGTCATACTCTCTATAATTAAAGCAAGGTATCAACGAATATTTATTTCTTTCAGGTGTCGAATGAAAAGCAATTAAACGCAGATATGCAATTTTCCCTGTCACCACGCAAGCAGTTCCTCATTCGAGAAGACCTATAACGCGTTGGATGAGAATCATTTGACAAGTTAATTAACAGCAACGCACTCTGAGACGTCTTTTCTCTGGAATTGAATTTCGGGAGGTTTCTGTGATTAGTAAATGGTTAAGTTCCTTTTGGGGTTTACTTAGATTGTTGTAGAAAGAAAGTTTGAAATCTTTTAACTTCCTTAGCAAAATTCGATAACTGAAGGAAAAGTCAAAAAATACCTCTCCAGGAGTAAGAGCGATCTAAAATCTTCATTTATTAAAATTAGGAAAACTCTTTTAGACTTGTCTACATGTTTGTTTGGAGGAAGGAAGTTGAATTGACGTAATTGTTATAAGTTTGTTATGAAGCGTATTGCAGTATGCCTTTTGTCATTTTAGTCCAAGTGTTTATAATTGATAAAACGAAGAGCTTATTTCTGAAGTAATAATTTTTTCGAAGCGTTTAGCGGTTATTAAGCAAATTGATACTTTCGGATTAATTTAAACAAGGAATTTTCATTTCGTTTAATTCTTTTATTAATTTAACTTTTGCTCTGAAATGTTAAGATTAATTCATACATTTATTTTATTTTATAATTGAACAAGAGATACACCTCATGCACCACAAATGTACAATACGAGGCTTACTGAAGTAAGAATACAAAACAAATCAATCCGTGAACAAAACAATTCCTTACAAAAACAAAATAGCATAAAAGTAAAGAAGAAATAAAAGAAATAGTGAATATAAACAACAATAATGCAAAATAACAAACTATTATTGCAAATAAAATTATATCGTTAAATACAAGAACCATATGAAACAAAAATGTAAAAATGCCGGGAGCTTTAAAAAAATTATTAGCTTCTTAAATCAAAGATAATTTTTTTTATGTGGTAGATTGTACTTTAATTGTCATTTCTTTGCGTAACCTATAATCTGCCAATGTCCCTTTTATGGGGACGCTTTTTTCTTTTTATTTTCACCTAAACAATGCAATTTTTAGCTTTTATTTTTGCACCTGAATATTGAGCTCAGTACTATAAATGGTACAAATCCAATAAAAGTCATCTTCGTAATTAAAAGGATAAACTATTCTAATTAAAAGTTAATTAATTTATTTAAAAAAACTCAGAAATGGTATCTTCCTACATATTTCACTCATGTTATCATATTAATGTAATTTTTTATTGAAAAACTCATAAACATAGTTTGGACAGATAATGAGTTAATATGTAAATACTTTTAGAATGCGAAAACAATATTAATGCCAATTTGAAAAAAAATTGTCTCCTCCGGTTTCTGCAATCAATTATGCAATTCAATTATTAAATTTACTCATATATTGAAGATTTATTCAAATATATATTTATCCTCAAGAATAAATTGAAAGAAAGAGTCAATATTTTTTTAAAAGCTAAAGGTTAGCCACGGTTGAATGAGTTTTGAAATTTCTCTCTTTTGAAATGAATGCACTTATTTTTTCTAAATAGAAATATTTTTCTTTTATATATATTTTTTCTTATATCTCTATGTAATTAGAATTTAAGTTATATTTATTGAGAATTATATTTCTATATCAAAATTCTAGATATAATGCTTTTATTGAAATAGAGGTACCTCCGTAGTAATGTAACTCCTTTCTTCCAGTCGCAACCAAAATAGACATTTGAGCATTTAAAATGATTTATATGTAGTCCGAAATTTCTCATGATGTTTTTAATATATATTCATTAATTTATATTGCAAATTTAAAATTTATTTTCCCCCAACGAATACCAGAAAATAGTTCAAAAGTTTTTACAGAATTTTTGTCTCAAAGGAGGAGTTCTGCAAATTATATGAATAATCAACTAATCAAAATATTTTCATATTTCTGGGCGTGAAATGCTAGTCAATCACAGACTAATTTACTTCCAGAAATTTATGGCATCCTAAATTCTAATTCCATTGCAAATATCTAATCCAGAGTTGGGAAACCTGCGTCCTTAAGGCAGCATGCTGCCTTACCTGTTATTTACAATTTGCATTGAAATAATATACCTGTATGTAATATAATAATAATTACAGAACAATATCCTTTAAGATTCTCCTCGTGAAGCCTTTTGCCCAACTGTTAGAAGTTTAATGAGGCCATTCAGTGCAAAAATATTCCCCACCTGTGATCCAATCCAGGAACTTCAAACTTTTGAATTTTAGCTATCAACTTAAAAAAGAATGAAAACAACGAGTCACTTAATCGTCAGATTAACCATTTAGTAAAGGGTGATAAAAATTGGGTGAAATTTGTAAATAGATAAACAATCAAGAGTAAGAATTTTCCGATGCAAACATACATATTACAACAAGAAAATGAAACTTTTCCTCTGCACAGTGGAAACAGAATGAGTTATTTCTTCACTGCCTTGTTAGCGAAGTATTTAATCAGCCTCCTTCAATCAAAAAGTAAATCGTAAAAATGTCGGTCATATTTCCTTTTAGGCAATTTAAGGTGCTTTTGATCTAAAATAATGATTCATTTTCCTACAAAATGCATAGAATAGATATGTCTAGTTTATCACTATGCGTTTGCGGATTGTTTGCTATATTTTTTCTACCTTTCAGACAAGACTAAATTAAAATTCATTAAATCCACCAAAACTAGTCAGTAAATAAATTATAATTAAATAAAGTACCCTTTATAAAATAAAATATACTAAAACCCACTTTTCAGTTGTATTTAAAACTCTTGCGCCACTGATTTTGCTTTAAGATATTGACTTTCGATCAATAAAATTTCTTATAAACTTTTAAAAACCAAGGATATTTTGTGGTTAAGATCGTGTTCGGATAACAAGAAACTATCAAAGTGATTCGGCGAACAAAATTCAAAAGTAGGAAAAAGTATAAATTCGCTTTGTAAAATAATATATGGCGCGTAAAATCTTACTACTACAAATCTAAATGTAGTGACAAAAATATTTCTACTATCATATGTAGATGAGCCGCTTCTTGTCACTATCGAACAGTTATTCGCTTTCCATAT